>QTSX02005897.1:0-140049 GCA_014839935.2 Entomophthora muscae | reverse complement strand
GGAAATTAAGATATGTGCCCTAAATTTTTCCCTGAAGGCTAACCCAAGGCTAGCTTTGAACCTCAAATCTTTTGTTATAAAGATTTCCCGCTGGGTCCTCCTGGATGTCGTCCCTAGAAGCCAAACACAACAAGGCCTTAAATAATTAATTAAAAAATATAAAAATATATATACCATTCAAAAAAACAGCATCCTGGAGTGGCCCCCAGCTTCAAGAGCACCCCCCACAGCCTTGTAATCCACTAGAATGAACCAGCCTCAGCAGATGGACGTCCTTTGATCCGCATGCACTTTGGAACATTATAGCTAGCAATCCAGCATAGGCAGGATTGGGAGTGGTAGAGGCAGGGCCTTATCATAGTAACTTGAGTATATATGATATAAAGAAAAATGTCACCTTATAAGAGTATTGAATATATATTCAACTATTCTTCTAAGGTGGTTTACACTGTGGTATTAAAGGTTAGAGATATAATAAATATTTTCAGTACCTTAAATATAGAATTTTCTCCCTTTTTGCTCTTTTATTTTTTAATAGCATATATGAATGCACTTTTTTTAGATGACAGCTATGCTTGCATCTTTGATACTTTTTTATTTTTTGCCCTTCCTAAAACCAATGCACACTCTGCAGATCCAATCTCCTAGTGATGCAGCCCTTCAGCCCTCAATGCACTTGGAGGACATCTGCTTTGGCCAGTCTGAGGGGTGTGAGGCACTCCTAGGCGTTAGGGTGGCTTACCTTAAAGCTGGGAGCCACTTACAGTCTAGCCCTTGAGTAGAAGCATCAAGTCTAAAAAAATATGTAAGTTTAAGCTTAAAAATAATTATGCATAAACTAAGTATCTCTTACATGCACCTTTTAAAGCATGAAGGTTGAATTTGGAGTGTAGCCTAAATTGTGTCAAAGTGGGAGTATAGGCCACTCAAACTTTAATAAATTCAAATTTAATTACTTGATTTTTAAAATGATGGTTCAACTCTTGAAATCATATCAAGGGTAATATCTATATGATTACCCGATTCCAGAATGTGTGGATTAAAATTGAGAGTGGGCAACAGATTGTTTAAGATACTTTAATGTAATCGGATGGTCAAGCTCATTGATGAAGATTGATATCTAATTCCATAATGTGTGGATTTAACTTGAGAGTGGGCAACAGATTGTTTAAAATACTTAAATGTAATTGGATAGCCAAACTCCTTGCTGACAATTGAATTGCTTGAGAAAAGAAGCTTGGCCAAATTAAAAATATACAATTGAAATTAGTTATATAAATTTTATTTTAAATAAAAGATAACTGGCTTGTGTATTTTGATTTATTTTTTTTAAAAGTGAAATAATAGAAAATTCTAGTTGGATGAATCAGCTGATCCAAAGGCTGTAGATTGTTTCAGATTTTACCCTGTTTTTCATTGCATCATCCTAAAAAATGATGTTAGTGTAGTAGTCTTGCAATAATAACATTAAGATTTAACATAATGATTTTTTATGAACTTTAGTGTATATAGATGAATTATTTAGATAATTCCAATAAAAATGATACCAAATATGATAGCTCTAGCTACACTAGATGCTCAGATATACACCAAAGGACTGAAATCTAGCATATGTCATCATCAAAGGCACTGACTTGATTTGATACGGTAGGACGCGCCATTTTGAAAACAGCATCTCAAAAAACGCTATCTCAATTTACGCTATCTCAATTTTTGCTATCTAAATTTTATAGTAAAAATGCCATTTCTATTTACAGCATTGCAGCTAAGAAAAAAGTTTTAAATTTTTAGATTTTTTAAACTCCAAAAAAACCCAAATAATTATCAAAAAATAAAATTCAAAAACATTTCTAGGCTTAAAAAAGCCTCAGAATTCCAAATCTGCAATAAAAAATGGGGTCAATTAGTAGCATCATAGTTTTGTAAAGCCCAAAAGTTAAAATATACCCAAAAACAACTATTTTCATCTATTATAACTATAAAATATACTTTAAAATAAGCATAGAATTGTACCAAATACTAAAAAAAGTCAAATAATGATAAAATCAAAGGAAAGAAGAGATAAGATAAAATAGTTTTTATTGGAAAAAGGCTCAAACATTAGTGGAAAGAGCAACTAAGATGGCCTGAAGATGCTCAAGCTTGCTATCCTTGGGATAGTAGGCAAGGACCACCTCGCTAATTTCTGTATACTTTTTCACTGCTTTTGTCTGCTTGGGGGGTCCCCCTTGGACTTCATGTCAGTCTTGTAGAGCCAGGCAGAGATGGCCTGCTGGGTTTTGAGAGGCACTATTATCTTGTTGAATTTGGGCTTATGAACCCTGACCCTTGTAGCAAACTAGCTATGCCACCCTTCAAGGGAAGAGGTGGTCTTGATGAGGCCATCTTTTACCTGCTTATAGAAGTTCCACTAGATTGAGTCACTGTCTTTTCTGATGTGGTGTGCTCCCTGAAAGATACCAACCCATTGAGTTTCAAAATACTCAATAAAAGGCACAAAGGCTGTCTGGTTGGCAATGATATAAGGATGGCAGAGGAGGGTGTTGTAAAAGGCATTGGTCTCCTCCTTTCTCAAAAGAGCAAGTGCAGCAAAGCAGTTAAACATGTCCTTGACTTCTTTAGTTTCTTCAGAGTTGACCATCTCATGAAGGTCAGAGCACTTTTGGAGGCAGCGGCAGAGTGCCTGCTGGAAGTGGAAGTAGCATCTCTGCAGGGAGCTCTTGAAGACTCTTATAAAGGCATTTGCCTGAGCCTGTTCAAAATTCACTACCAGATATTCATGGTAGGGAAGGCTTTCTGGCTGCTTCCTGGCTGCTTCCTGGTTAGGGTGACTTCCTCTTCCTGTGACTGAGCCTTTTTCTTGCACCCTCTAGTTTCCTTTGGCTCATCTTCAATGGTTGAGAGAATTTCATCCAACTTGACCTTCAAAATTGTAAGAGCACGGACATAAGTTTCCTGCTTCTTGTTGGGAAGGAAGTAAAAGACCAGGGGAAGAACCAGATTTCCAACCTGCCCATGGATGTTCCAAATCTGCTTAAATATCTTTGGGCAGGTTGAGAAAGTGACATCTGCAATCCAGGTCATACATTTTAACAGGTTGTGCAGATCCTGGCTTGTGGCAAAGCAAATGATGCGCTCAGGCGCATGTTAGCTGTTGTTGTGGAGAAGGAATCTCTCCTCATGACGAGATAGTTTTTGTTCCTCTGTAAGGATCAATTGCTTGATTGATGAAGCACTGATGCCTTCAGTGCTCAGAGCATATCTCTGATTAGTGAGATATCTCTGTAATTTTGAGGCGCCATCAACAGTGGCGAGTTGGGTATCATTTAAATTGAGGAGGGCATCATTGACAACCTCAGTGGCAGTTTGGTCTTTGGTAGTTGGTATGACCTGGCAAAGAAACCAGCAGATAAGTTGGTATAAGAGATCAAATGGCTTGGCACAGTCATGGTCAGTAGTCAGGGCCTTGAATCTTGTAAACCCATAAGTGGTGAGCTGTGCTGAGCACCCAATGTTATCACATTTATAGTGGTGTTAGTGAATGGTTTTTTCATAATTACAGCTGAAGCTGTAGCCCTTGTAAACAAACCTGGCACCCCCTTTCTTAGTCATGATGTGGTAGCTGGCTGGGTATGTGGCGGGCACAGCAAAGGTGCCATTTTGATTACAGATATTATGCATGGTGTATAGATACCAGAGCTCAATTTGCTCATCTGCAGAAGCACCAGGCTCAGGCTCCTGTTCCCCTTTCTCTTCAGGATCTGAGGTGGGATCAGAGTGGCAGTTGAAGTTGAACAACTTCTCTTGGGGGTCTGAAGGAAAGTAAACAAAAGGAGAGTGGGGAGGGGTAGGACTGTTTCCCTCTGGTTCAGGGGAAGTCGTGGGTGTCTTGGGGGAGCTTTACACTTAGCAGGCTGCTTTTTAGGGATAGTTTTGGCCTTCTTGGCCTTGAAAGGAGAGATCTTGGACTTGGTGACCTTGGACGCAGCTTTTTTGATGGACTTGGGAGACATCTAAAAGTGAATTAGTATCAAAATATGAGCAATTTAGGGGTTGTTTTTAAAGAGAAAAATGAGACAGTTTTAAATAAGAAAGTAGTTAATTTTTTTACATAGAATTGTAAAAAAAGTCTTAAAATATATAATATCGAAATTTCAGTGTTTTTTATTTTGTAAAAAATATTTTTTTATTAGTAACTCAAGTATGCAAAACTTTGAGTTTTGACTGAAAACTTGCAGTCAAAATGGTGTTTTCAAAGTGACATAATTGAGGTGCTGTAGCTCAAAAACATAGTGTTTTTGACCATTTTTATATTAAATTAACAAATTCCTGGTGGAGCTACCTCAACTGGCCCAAAGACTAAAACTTGAATATTTTAAAAACTAGCCTATACAGCTGGGGTTAAAAAGTACCCAGTTGTTTAGAGGAGGCCAAAAAAATATATTTGCAAAGTTTCAAGCAATTTCTTACATTTTTTGCTTAAGTAGGTTTAGATGTGAAACTATACTTTTGAAAAGTGGAAATCAAGAATTGCAGTGGGGGAATCAATATAGTGTAGCCTTGCGTCATATGTAATTACCCCTTATTTTCCCCTATCCATTGTGCGCATCAAATCAATTGGGTGATATGAAACTTGGTGGGATTTTATGTGACATAAATCAAAATGGCGTAATCACCCCCTTCCATATTAAAATCACTGTTAAAATATTTTATTAAGAGAACCCTTATCAATGTATTTATGTATAATAAATTTATAAATTACATATAATAAAACTGGTTTTTTTATCCAGCAATGATAATCACTAGAGGGACTATCATAGTGGTGTCTTTTTAGGTTGTTCTTAATATAAGTGTCTTATATTAATACTATGGGAACATCTTCTGGCACTATACAACAGTCTTTGATTTAGTTCAGGTATAAGCTTATTTTAGTTAAAGATAAATAGTGTGATTTGAAATGAAGTAAAGTTGAGATGGCGTAAACACGCTTCACACTAAGTGATTTCATATGTAAATAAAGTTAGCAAAATAAGATTTGATTAATCTGACTTGAAGTGACAGAATTGAGATGGCGTAAATTTGAGATGCTGCATTATAAAGGTATATGTAAATTTTAACTATTTTATTGTTTATTTTATTTTTTTGTGATTCAAAATCACTAACGCAAAAAACGCCATCTCAAATTAATTTGAGATGGCGTAAATCAAAGTGCCGTTTTTGAAATGGCGTGTTGTACCAGTGAGGGCTTGGGCACACTTAGTTGGTAGGCATGGGAGTTGAGTTCAAGTAATTCCCAAGCCAGGGGGCTCACCTGAAGGCTCAAAGTTAATGAAATCTCCAACACCTGATTACTTGCTAATATCATATCTGTACTCAGATTTAATCTCTATCTACCAAGGCAACATCTTTGATTACTCTCCCTCAGGAAATCAGTTCCCCAAGAATCAGCCTGACTACAGCATAGCCAGTGGCACTCCTGCCACACACCCATGCTGTACCGGGATCAACCATTTTGGATGCTAAGAGGACACTAATCGGAGAAGCCCCATGACCACCATGACATACATGGACAGCATATGACTTCCTATGATACTGCATAGCGCTCTATCTCCTTATCAAATAAAACATCAATCTCCTCTTAATCCCCCTTTATCTCGTTACATACACTTCCAAGAAGTATATACTTGACAGAGGCTTGAATTGGGCAATCTAAAAAGGCATGATCCAGCCATGCAATTTTTTTGTGCCATGATCTCTGCAGAACTGAGATGTAAGGGACGATTTATTAAAAGTACACTGATCAGATGCCATCACGTGGACGGGGAGCCAAGCTTCCTGGAGAGCTCGGTAGGGCGCACATGGCACTCTAAAAGGTGGCGGCGGAGGTTATCAGAGGTGGAGAAGCTGCGGCGGCAGGAGTAGACAGGGCAGGTATAGCTGGGAAGGAGATCTCCATCGCCATAGTTGAAGTGCTCCTTCTTAAGATGGTTCTTGAAGAGATGATACTTGAGGCCATTTGGGGTTGAGAAGGAAGAGCTACACGGGAGGAATGGGCAGTCTACACATTTGCGGATATCCATTGAAGGGCGCTCACCTGTCTCCATGTTGATGACAGTACATTGCCCCTTGTTTAAGTGATATTTGAGTCCATTTGGCTGCTTGTATTTCTTCCCACAGCCAGGGGTAGGACAAACATAGTATCCATCAGCATCTCGGCGGCCTCGGCATAGTTGATCAGTAGGAATAGGTGGGGGTTTATTTTCTGGAGGGGGAAGTGATGGTGGTACAGCTGCAATAACTTTGGGAAGGCAAGGATAGCAGTAGTCAGCCCAAAAGGGAAAGTAAACTATATGTTTGCTGAGATCATGTCCAAAATCAATATTGGGATTGTCAAGTATCAATGACAGGAATAAATGATATTCTTTAGCACCAGAAAGAACAGTTTCAATAAAATCATATGCCATAGCCAGCACTGCAGTATATGGGTTTTTGAAGTCATGGGGTGGCTTGGTATGGGGAGCAGGGCGGAATCGAGAAGGAGTAACAGGAATATTTTTCATTTGTATCAAGTAATATTCAGTACGGGCAACCAAAGAAATGCTCTTGTTGATAAGGTCAGCACGAGACTTGCAGGGGTTGGGTGGATAGTAAAAGCTGGGAAGGAGTCCATGGGGTGCATTAATATTCATAGTACCTTTGAAAGGAAGAAAGTGTAGATCAAGCCAGTGGTCAAGCGCCTTGATATGGGAGTCATATACCTTATTGCAGCAGATATAGAAGCCAAAGTCTCTTCTGGGAAGGATAGTGGGGGCATCAGGCTCAGGAGAATGAGGACGTTCATAGTGGCAATCTAGCTTTGGAGCCTCAGGATAGTAGATGGCTATGAGTTCTTCTTCGTGGGCAAGGTCTTTGGAGCGTATTTTCATGGTTAAGCAAGAGGAAAGAGAAGCAAAACGATTGGAATTTAATCCTACTATTTGGGCGTGGCGAACGAGAGGATGCAACGGTTTAATTTTTCCTACGAAAAAACATTTTTAGGATGGGCTTAGCCAATGTATCCAATGAGAATGAGACTTCAGTTTGATTTGGCAAACAAATCTACGCTAAAAATTATGATTCGTACAATTTATTCTGGGGTGGCCAATATTTGTCCGAGGGGCTTGTCACAGTAAAAAAACTTTGGAATGCGATGAAGTCAGCGGAGAAACGGGAATCGTGGAAACTTTCAAAAAGGAGCTCCATTCACAGTGATGACATCAGAGCGATATGGGAGCTAATTAGATGCAACTTCGTTATTCCAAAGCGTAATTCAATGATTTGATGCATTTCCGAGGTGATGCTCATTTGATAGACCCGCAAATAAAATTCATTTCAAATTGAATCAAAATTCTTTGGCTTGTCGCCAGGGGCATTTGCATAATGTGAACCTCAATCCAGGCCCTCCTGCTGCTCCCAGATTTTTTGCTCAGCCCCCTCCAGCCACTAAAAACTTGAGTTTTCAGTGTACATCAAGTTATAACACTTGTATCAGCAAGAGATCAACTCAATTTGGAGAGGTTTTGAACGCCGTCTTTGAACTCTAATAAAAATTGCTCCCCTTAAAAAGTTAAGTAGCTCTCAAGGCCAGGGCTGTTGGCTGCATGACGAGAAGAGTGGCTTGTGATAAAATTTAAAACGTGGCATCATCCCCCAAAACTTCTTGGTGGCTGATTGGTGTTTCGGTTAACAGTCCTGCAGCCAACAATAAATGGCGTGGGGTGGGATGAAATAAAGTATGTGATTGGGTGCGCGGGTCCCACACATGACGTTGGATAAAATTGGTGTCTGCTGTCTGATTTAAATCAAAGCAAAATATTTGAATTTAGAAAAGCAATAGTTTGATGGTTAGGACAGAATAAAAATCTAGTTGTAATTAAACGACGTAAATAATGATTTTTATCCAAGGCTAGGAGTCGATAGGAACTTGCTTAAAATAAAATTAAGTATCTGGATTTGCACCATAAATTAAAATTATTTCGCACTATGTAGAAATGAAATTACTCAGTTGTAGATGCAAATTGCTCATTGAGACCAATCTTAAGCTGAGGCGATAGTCATTGACTAGAATGCATGGCTATTTGCTGCTATGTGATTTGTCGACTGGATGTTGAACAGGAAATGCAACAGAAGGCATGACATAATATTCTTATGTCAGTGTATTCCCTAACCGCCTCATTCAAAATAGTGAAGATTAGGCTGCAGCTCCAAGTTGCTTGAAACCTATTACTATCCATCTTAGATAATAAGTTTCATTGCTCAGTCTGTTTCAATCAAATCTATACTACCCTGTACTCGAAAACCAGTACATCCTACCTTTGAGTGCAGTAAGCCATGTGATTTGATGAAATCACTTCATTCATTCACAACTTCCAAAAATAAATAACCTTTCTTGATAAGTCAATTTAAATAAATTTGGTATTTTTATGAGCTTACGGCAAACTCAAGTTTTTTTAAATGCCTGATTATAGCTTAACTTGATCACATCAATATACGCCCCTCTGAACATTTTATCTGTAGACGTGTAACCTCAACATTTCCTTATCCTCTTTACTTTTTCGAGAGAAAAAACAGCCGAATAACAGCAAAGATTCAATCCGTAAAATCAAACAGGCTAGCTTATTTCGCTGGCACTTTCTCGGTCCAAAATTACAACAACAAGTGAAAGGCATCTCGCATATTTAAGTTTTTACAAAAATTTAAACTGGATAAGCCGTCACAGTAAGCATTCAAATCGCTACATATATTCTAATTATGTGGCTAGTCTACTATTCATCCCATGCTATTTTCAAACGCAAATCAGAACTGTTTTTTATGTGTAAATCTCCAACCTATGGCTTATCACCACTGTTGCATAAAATCAATTCGCTAAACTTATACGATAGTCATATTAAGCTTAATAATTTTCTATTTTGTCTAATAAATCTTATTATATCCTAGCAGTGCACTTCCGCTAGGGTGATTAGGATATTTTCTTCATATAGAGAGACCCGCTCAACTATAAGGCTAAAATTCATATCTTACATTCTTTTACCACTTTGAAAGATGCAGCGGCAGCTTCGAAAAACATCCGCTAGCTTACATTAATGCTACCACTCTGCCTAAATTGTTGCATTTATCAAATTAAAGAAGTCAAATACTGCATTTTAGTGCATAAACTTTTATTATGACCTTTAATTGTCCTAGCATATAAAGTATGCTTATATTGAACAGACTTAGGGCTGAATTTTCCTGAGTGGTGAAATGATTACTTTAATTGTTGCTGCCAAAGTATACGCTGACATTAAAGCTATTAAAGAACACTCCCACATATGCCATTCATTTTTCTCACTCCATGGTATCTATAAAAGAATAAGATGAGCCTATATAAACTAAAAGTAGTTTGTTTAAAAAATCCTTTATAAGCAACATGTCACAGCCAGTTTGCTATAAGCGATAGATGCCACTGAAGTCATGGCTCAACTCACTTTAGGTACCTTACTTTGACTTGGCATGTTCTATTTTTTGCTAGATAAATAGGCCTCTTTTTAAAACCATTCCATTGCCATACCAAATCCATATAGAAATTTCCTTCCAATAGTAATCATCTAGGGATGGCTTCCAGTAATACTGCAAACCTCCTCACCAACCAAATTTTCAAACAAGCATCTGGATCTGATAAAGAATATCACTTAGGCAGATCTATAGCTAGTAGTATCTAAGTTCAAAAAGCTCTTGAAAGTTTGATGATTATGAGTCAACCACCGCAGTGTCCTCAACAGCACAAAGCTAAATCTGCTAAAGGCTATATCAAAAATAAATATGGGTCCTTGATTTCATTACAAAGAGGTACCTATTGATTGCAAATTTAAGGAAAAGTTACAAATCGTCTGTAGACACCAAGCTGCTACAAGACCCAATACTTTTAGAAAATTGGGGTTAACTGTTTAGGTCTGGATCATCATGATTATTTAAAAACAAGAGGCCTTAGCTAACTCAGATATATTTATACCAATCACTAAGGTGACAAGCACCTAGCTACTTTATGGTATAAGAAACGGTGAAACAAGAAAAGCAATAAATATGCCTGCATCATGATAAAAATATTTTTTATCAAAGGAGAGGAAGATGCCAAACTAAACCAACAGGGATTCTAAATTATCAGGATTCACAACTTACTAGTGTTGCAACATCTTCGATTACTCCCTCTCAGGAAAGCAATTCCCTGAGTGACTCTCTGAATGATTTTCTGACTAATCATTAAGTTGGTGGCACTCTTATCATTCACCCATCTATTACGGGGATCAAAATTTTTGAGTCCTGTCATAACATCTTTGATTATTCTCTCTTGGGGAAGTAATTTCCCAAGTAGCTCTTTGAATGATTTCCCGACTAATCATTAAGCCAGTGACACTCTTATCATTTGCCCATCTATTACAGGGATCAAAAAATTTGAGCCCTAAGAGGAACACTACTTGGACAAGCCCCATGACTGCCATGACGTACATGGACAGCATGTGGCTTCTCATGATATTATAGAATACTCCAAACTCATATCTAATAAAGCATCATTTTCTTCTTAATTTTTCCCTTTATCTTGTCTATTATACTTTCCAGAAGTATATACTTGACAGTGATAGCACAGGTAGGTTATCCACACCTACACAACTTAAAGGAAAAATTCCTTCAAAAAAAAGCAGATGGGACTCCCCACTAGTTGAAGACAATATTGTAAAGTTCCGTGGCCCGCCATTAGCCATGGATTGGGATGTCTTTCCCAGACCATCAAAAAAGGTGGCCCGCGTGCAGGCAAAACCCCTTCAAAACCTAGAGGATCTGGCCCAAACGGTGGATGAGCACTTTGTGTTGGCCTTCACAGCTGAAACCCCAATCCCTTCTCTGGAGTCCCCTCCAACCGTGGAGGAGATTTTAATCCAGCTGGATTGTTTGCTTTCCTGGTGCCACCCTGTTTTGAGACAACTAATGGGCTAACAAAAAAACGCGGGCCACATGACACCAGGTGTGCCTAACCCGTGGCCCGGGAAAAAGGGTATAAAATCCCACAGTCAGCGGAATCCCAGGCAAGTAATTTCTCTGGTCTGGAAGTCCCTTGACCCAAAGTAATTGAGTTTGGAAGCCCTCCAGTTGGGACATCAGGAAAACATTAGGGGTAATGTGCACCCTGAGTCCCCAGAATGCTCTTAGCCAATTGGTTGACTGTACCCTACACCTGGGCCTGCTGCCCTGTTTTCTTGGGCCCAGACCATGGGAAGATTAGATAGTGACTTTCAATTGGCCCTCTTTAGATTGCTTTCTGATAACCCCTTTTAAAAAACCCCAGCCTTATCACCCACCCATTGCATATAATGAAAGCATGAGCTGTCAGGTCTCTTGCTTACCAATTCCAATTATTGAAGAAAACTTCTGACTTTTCAATTCTTTTTGTATTTTGAAGCTTTATTCAATAGAAAAAATTATTGTCCTGACTCCCGCCGCTGTCTTCTCCCTGCTTCTGTCTGGTCCGCCTGCCCGCTTGCCTGCCCACCCTACTGCCGCCCATCCGTGATTTTCTGTTGAGAATTGATCCAAGAAGATCTAACTTGGCCTGAGCTCTTGTTACTCCCCCAGTACTCATGGGCCGTTCACCCAGAAGTTTCAATTGAAAACCTCCTCTGGTATCATGTTGTCTTCTTTATATAAGGGAGCCATGATAGTATTGGTGCCCATTTTACTATTATTTTGGTCCATCAGCCCTGGCACTTGGAACAAACTTTCCCTGGTCACAGAAATTTCTAATTCTACTCCTGATCTGCTTTCCAATGCCTTTGGTCATTTCACCCAGGTCCCCACTATCATAACTACACTTGCTCAGTTACCCTGGTTGGTTCCTTATCCTGAGGGATTTTCATCCCCTCTGGAATTGGGATCAAATGAGTCCCCTTCCTCTGACTTGACCAACTCTCACCCCGCAACAGTCTCAGATTCCTCCATCCCCTCCTTGCCTCAAACCCCCATGTTAGATCCAGATATCCCTCCCACCTGGGATCACTCTCTGGGGCTTTTGTAATGGCCCTGTATGCCTATTTCCCTCCCTTTTCTTAGCTGATCTCCTTTGGGAGACCCCTTCAAGCATCCATCCCAGTCTTGTACTGGATGGCATCTTGGTGGTTGGTCCCACCAGGTTGGGAGCCAGACTTTGTTAGTCTAGCCCTCCTCTCTTACAAATATGAAAAAGGTCAGGATGTCCCTACGGGGTTTGTTGTCTTTAACGATGTCCTTGTCCCTACCAAACAGTATAATCTCCTCAACACCCGTGGACTCCTGAACTTGCCTCCAACTCCAAGTCTGCAGACAACTAAGATACCCAAAATCAAACTTCAACATCTCTGCTCAGCAGAAATTGGGACCTTCTCAGGACTACGTTGTGAAAATGCCAACCTCTGGATTTAAAGTACCCAAAACAAATTTACACAGGTAGGCTATCCCCACAAACTTGAGGCAAGTGAAATAGCCTTACTGGGCCACCTCACACTTTTTAAGAAAATGTTTGATCAATAACCTGGTCATAACAAAGACTGGGACATGTTTAATAACACCTTGGAGAAATTTACCATAAAAGGCTCTGATGTTGTGATCATGACAGAACTCACAACCTTCAAAATGACAGGAACTATTGAGGAGTACATTGTAGCCTATGAAGACATACATGACCCAGCCCCCAACACCATTAACTTTAATGAGGCTGAACCTCAACTGGGCTTCTACAATGGCCTCCTCACACACATCAGACGCCAGTTTGACATGAGCCAATGTAATAATCTCCAAGAGGTGTTTCTGGAAGGAAAGCAAGCTGCACAAACATCTGACAACCTGCATGTAACCAACAAACAAAAGGAACATGTTGCAACCAAGTTTTCAGACTTGCCTGCCAACATATCTTACAATACACAGGGAGTGCTCAACAACTCTCCCCTTGACGTGTCTAACAACATGGGCCATTCTGATAGCAATATCAAATTGCGGGCACTTCTTCCTAATTAGGAGTGTTGCCAATTTGACCTGCTGATCCAGCATAAGTTATTCCTTGGCTTCAATCTTTACATGGAGCGTGCCACCATGCCACCCCCTTGTGGCCTGGTGGCTTTCCCCATATTGTATATTAATTGTAGTATTCTGCAATAAACAATACCTTATTCTTATTATTACTGTCCTTTCTATCAGACTGTTGTCTTCCCCAACTCAAATACTGAATCCTCATTGGTTCAGTTGCAACAGTGGTAGCAGAAGTAGGTTCACAATCTACCTAAAAGAAAAATTTTCCCCAAGAAAGGACAGAGTACAGGCCGTATGGCTACTCCCCATCAAGAAACCTTCCTACCAATCCCTGAGGGGGCATCCCCAACAGGTACATCATCTATCAAGATTAACTGGTACTTATGAGTGTGTATAATTGACTATGCCTTGGGCAGCACAATTTAAGTGTCACCCTCCCCAGTTGGACCTCTCTCAGTTCATTCTAAACCTCCAGCTTGAATCCTTTGTGGGAGGCGTCAAAGGAGCTGACATCGTCAGTTGGCTCCACTCTACCAAAACCTGCCTCTGTATCTGTCAAGTACCTGAGCCCATGTGGGTTGTCACTACTTCAGGCCACCTTACAGGGCCTGCTGTAGTCTGGTTCACCAACTGGGCCAGCCAAGAAATAGAAATTACCTGAGTACCGTTCAGGGATACCACAAAGTCCCGCTACAGTGAAACATTTTCACTCATTGAGGTGGGAACTCCCCTCCTGGCCATTAAACAGACTGGGTCTGTTCCTGAATATCTTTCCACCACCCCAGAAGCTGTGACTGATGGGAACACCATGTTCCTTAACTTGATAATTAATGGGCTTAAACCCCATATCTGCAAGTGGGTTCCCGTAGGTTGCTGCACCTCCATCAACAACTGTTATAAGGCCATTGTGGAGGCCAATAACCAGGCTTTAATGGGATTCTGCAGATCCAATGACATACCACCTCAATCTTGTTCCGCACCTGGCAGTGCCCACAATCAAGTAGGCTGCTGCCAGCCCTGCCAACAGGAAAATTGGGTTAAGTGTTCCTGCAAGGGGGAGCTCCATTTGGCACAAATTGAGGACCAGGAAAAAGCCTGGGGGTTGTAGTTACAAGGGGTTCTACAACCCCACTTGACCCTCACTCTCAATCCCTCCTTGCAAATAGCCCCTGTGATTAAAGTTTGCATTAAGTTGAAGCCCTCAATGTATTCCAGGTCCACAGTGACAACCCCGTACTTCAAGCAAGCCATTCTTCAAATAAAGTGACTTGCTTGGCTATTCCTTCTGTTTCTATGGGAACACCCACAAACTACTGGTAGATACTGGGGCCAATCACACTATGATTGGCCAGGCATTTTCCAACTCTCAAAAACTAGACCAAATACCAAGCAGGTTCAAGGCAGTACAAGTGGCTGACTTCTGTAGAGTAGCAATTATCCATGAGACAGCACCCTTCTCTATGAGGATGGGGAATGCCCAGGTTAAGCTCTCTGGGCCAATCATGGCAGGGCTCAGACACAATGTCATTGCTGGCCTTGACTGGCTTTGTCATAACTGTCCCTACATCAACTGGGATACATCTGTAATTACCCTCAATAGAAATGGGGTGGGCTTTCAGATAAATCCTGTCAAAATAAACAAGTTGCTTCACAATACTGTGTTTTTTAGAATAACAGAAACAGGCCCATATGATTTCAAGGGGGAATACTAGACTTTAATTAATGCTCAGTTGAAGTTATCCAGGTGGAACCACCTGCGGTCCTCTCCTTGACCACTCTGTCTCCACCAGCACTTGTTGCAATCCTCAAGGAGTACAAGGATGTTTTCAGTGAAACACTGGATCAACTACCCCCTCCCTGAGAGATCCAGCATGCTGTACAACTGCAAGGATTGCTCTCAGAAACATCCCCTCTATTGCTTAACACCAAAAGAAGATGAGACTCTCCGCCAGCATTTGTAGATGCACTCAATAAGGGCTTCATCTGTCCCTTGCTCTCACCATAAAGGGCTGCTGTTTTCTTTGTAGCCAAGAAGAATGGATCCCTTCACTTGGTCATAGACTACTGCGCCTTAAATGAAGTGACTGTTAAGAATAAATACCCCCTGCTGTTGATTGACAGCCTTTTTGACACACTTGCAAGTGTGAAGGTCTTTAGCAAGATTGATCTCACTGCGAGGTACAACCAGATCTGCATTGCACCAGGGGATGAGGCAAAGACTGCCTTCCACACATGCTACAGGTTGTTTGAGTGTTGGGTCATGAACTTTGGAATGACCAACACTCTTACTTTTTGATCATTTTGATGAACAAAGCATTTGAGGAATTGATTGGAAAGTGTGTAGTTGTGTACCTTGACAACATTTTTGTCTTCAGTCAAGACCAAACCACGCACCTCTAACACCTCCATGCTGTCCTTGAACCCTTTGGAAAAACCAGTTGAAGGCCAAAACCTCCAAATTCAAATACCTCAAGTTGAATCTCTTGTTCCTTGGGTACACCATTGCTTACCAAGGGATAAAGCCTGCCTCTGCCAAAATCAAGGCAATCACAAGCATGCCACCTCCCACTGATGTGGGCCAGGTGCGTACATTCCTAGGCATGGTTGACTATGTGCACAAGTTTATCCCCAATTGCAGGGAATTAATTGCACCCCTCACTGAGCTCCTGAACACTAAACAGCACTTCCATTGGACTTGTTGTGAATGCTGCCATTCACCATGTTTCAATTTTGCCTTTGTTGGGTTATTTTGAGGATAAATATCTCTCTTTTGCTTTTGCCCTTCAAAATGAGGCTGGCTCCAAATTGAGAAATACAATTGTTCAGTTTCCTGATCCTGCTTCAACTCACTTGCCCCACTCATTCTTGTGGCAAGTGATTCTACTGTCCATGTACTGTTTTGTGGTAAAGCTACACAGTATATAATCCCAATTTCTATACCCAATAAAAGTTAAGTTCTATTAACATTTTTGTCTTTGTCTTCTGTACTTCTGCGCCTCTATCTAGCCACAACTAGTAGAGATTATTCTTCCAGGGCCGCAAGGTAAACACATAGCCTTACCTGCCATTCTAACTGAGACTTAGTACAAATCCAATCCTAAGGTTAGGCTTTCTCTTTGTGACTCTGTGCCACACCTCATATCACAACAAAAATGGTGCTCCCTACAGGGGCTGTAAGCCCCTCAGTTACCCCTTTTGCAACAATGTTTTCAGGACTTTTGCTGCCGCCCATACAAGAGCCAACTTTGTCTGAAATTACCAGTCCTCCTATTGTGGAAGACATTGCATACCCACCTATTGTTCCTACTGTGCTAAACCTTGGGAGTGGTCCCTGCCTAGTGGCCTACCCTTTGGGTACCCCTGACTTGGAACAAGTTATGGCAGTAGCCCTTGGGATAGCCCGTGATGGGGCCATTCCTTTCCTCCAGCTTCAGTTCAATCAAGCAGAACACTACAAATTGATTGTAGCTCCACAATTTCCATAGCATCTTCTCTCAGTGGCTGGCTCCACTGAACATTTATTGTCCTCCTTTGTATAACACACCTTAGCCCATCATCAAATGGTATTAGGGCTTCACGTTCAGGAGATCTCATTGCTGCAAGCCGCTGTCACTCATCACTGGGATCAGTTTGCGGCATACCTGCAGTGGATCCATTCCCTGTTTTCCTTAGTATCTGACAATCAGCAGGACTCTGTCACCTCCCAATCTTGCTTGGTCGCCTCTATTGAAAGAATGCACCAATACATCCCTGAGTATGTCAGAGAGCGCCTTCATGAGTTCCACCAGCTGGAACAGCCCTGGCTTGCCCAAGTAGACTCCACTTTGAACACCTATCTCACTGACTTTGAACAGATTTTGCAGCAACTCAATGAGTTCAGTGCTTACTCATTTGACCAACTATAGCAAGTAGTAGTCCATGCTGCAAAGGGCCTATGCAAACTTGGCGAGGACTTTGATCAAGAAAGGGATGCTACCGCCGCTACCATCACCAAACTCCAGACTCAAGTAAATGAACTGTCTGCCTCCAAATCAGAGGCCTCACCTTCTCCTCCATCCAGAAAGTTAGCAGATAGAGAACAGAGACTCTGGGATGCCATTCAAGATTTAAGAGCATCTTTTTGCTTCAGGATTGCCCCCAAAGCCCCTCAGCCTGACCCTCAAGTGCTTGCTCTGACAGCTCAGGTTGCTGATTTACAACATTAGGTTGCTACTTTGCATGAAGCAATGGCATCTGTTGTTAGTCCACCTAAAGTTGTGGGCAAAGACAGTTGTTGCCCTGGCTTGTCAGGAGCCTCTCACATTCATTGTGCTAGAGAGTTGATAGCTCTTGTCAATGAAGTGGACCTCCTGAAGAAAGATCACTCTGAGCTTGATAAAGATGTACAAGAACTAAGTGAAGTGATCAATTCAGCAAATGACAGGTTTACCCCTTGCCTTTTGGTAGCCTGTCTCTTACTTCCCAACTGGCTGAACTGTCCTTGATAGTAACAGCATAGGGCCAGCACCTGGATGTTACTGAGAAACAGACCACCCTAGTTAATAATACAGGCATGCACACTGCTGAAACCTTGACTACCCTTGAGGAAAGTGTTTGCCAGCTGTGGGCCAGGCAGCCCCCCACTGAGTCCAAAGCAGAATTCTCCCCACATATAAATGTTCTTGATAGCAACAATGGTGGCCCAACTCCAGAAGCTCAATTTAAGCCTACCTTTAAGCAAGTCTTTGACCCCAAAACCTTGACCATTGCAGCTTTCCTAACTATCTAAAAAACTGCCATGAGAAAAGCCTTGGATGAGGTTAAGAAGGAACAAATTCTGAACTGTCTACACCCAACCTGCCAGAGATAGTAGTTCCAGAGCTTCCCACCATTGAAGCCTGAGAAGATATGAAGCAACTTCTGATTGAAAAATTTGGTGATGACCTTAGTTTGGAAGTGAAGAAGGACGCCTTCATGCACCTTTCTTTCAAGACAAAGGAGACTGTGGTGATCCACATGTGTGCTGTTTTGCAGGCAAGGGTTGATTTGGCTTCAAATAAAGACAATGTGCTGAAGAGTAACAATATGTGGTTAGCTGGTGACACTGTAAGCTAGTAGGTAACATAGGGCTACTAGGGGTAAGTAGGGTGAGCCTAGTAGGTAACATGGTCTACTAGGGTAAGTAAATCCTGCCTGGTAGGTAACATAGGACTACCAGGGGCAGATGTTGCCTCCACCCAGCAGAAGAAATTGGCTGCTTTGGGCTATAGTGCTTCACCTCACAGGGAACTGTGGCTGCGGAAGGGTGAAGACTGAAATAGCAAGCAGGGAACTTTGTCTGTCTGGGGGGAGTGGGTTTTGGACCCCTGGCGGGTAATACGGGCTGCCAGGGAGGGTAAGAGCTTGAGAGCTCTACATACCCTAATAAACTTACAGGAGGTCTGTGAGCAAGCACCCTACCTAACATACTGGTAGAGTGTCCTTGTTTATACCCCTATGGGAGCTTTGGGGAACCCAAAGTGAGCATTAGAGGGTATAGACTTGCTCAGAGGTGTCACCAAGGCGGCTTGCTTAGGGAAGCAAGCTGCAGAACTTGGTGTGATCAGGCCTCTGGGAAGTGGAGCTGATTACTCTGCAACTGAAAGCCCAGACTTAATCACCTGGGTAAGTAAAGACAACACATAGATATTGATCTATGGTTGAATGACTTAAGTGGATTGCCACTTGTGAGGGTCTAGTCAAACACCAGTTCAATGTAGACTCATGCCTGGGTCCACAAGTTCTGGTAATTGGGACTGAGATAAAGAACCAAGGTGGTTCACGGAATTAACAGAGAAAACTATCAGGAAGGACTGTTTGGTCACAGTGAATTCTAGTTGATGGACTGTTAATTCATATTGGATTGTGGGAACCAATATGATTCAGTGTGTAGAAGGAACAAAGGAGGTTCCTAGTGAGGATTTGTTGAGGAACTGGTTGAGGATAAGTTGAAGGACAGGAAGATTTTGGATGCAGGACTAGCTGATCAAAAAGCAGGATGGCCAAAGGACCAGAAGTTGGTGTTGAAGAACTGAAGAGCTGAGAGGATGAACTAGCCAGACTGGATGCAGAGGCTGGAAGAGCTGATTTTAGTGACTTTTGAGAGGAAATATAGATAAAAAAGAAGCAGTTAAAGAATAATTAAATACTGCTTGATTATGATTTAAAAAGGATTGAAAATCATATAATGAAAAGAAAGAGAAGGAAAAATAACATATAGTTTGTTAGAAATAAAAATTTATTTAAAAAGAAGAATTAAAGAAGAAGGGAGCTGGAAAGAAGCTGGAAATGGAACAGAGAAACTATGAGGGCAAAAGAGCAAATTTTGCCAAGAACAACTAGGAGAGGCAAAAGGACAAGCAGCAAGCAGGTTCAAAGTTGCAAAACGTTGAGAGAAACACAGAGAACGTTGAAAAATCAAAGGGTCAAAATTTGCCTAAGTAAAACATATGTGGAAGCGCTCAAGATTTGCCGAGGAAATGTGACAGGAATTACGGCAAAACTGCTTGAAACATGGAGCAGTTGTTTACCCGGAGCAAGACAGCCTCAAGTTTGAACAAGGGTCAAGGACAGGTCATCCAGGGAAACCTTTTTGGCAAAGCTGTCAAATTGAGGCATATGGTTGGCTGCAAGCCAAAGTCTATTTGATCAGTGTTTTAAGGGCTTTAACTTAAGAGTTAGAGCCTAAAAAATGAGGAGCAGAAGCGGACAATCAGGGCTTTCATTGGCTAAAGTAAGTTTAAAGGTTTAATATATTATAGAAGGAGAAAAACAGGATAGTTTAAGCTTTGAAGAACCAGAGTTCTAAGAGAGGTCTTTGGTCTGAAACAAGGGGCTATAAAAGGGAGAGCTATCTGAGAATCTTGAGAGACTGGATCAAGTGGATTACAAAGGCCACAAAAGCTACAGAAGGAGCCAAAGACCAAGAATAGGAAGCCAGAGCTTAATCAGACTGCAGGAGCCCAAGATTAGAGCACAGGAGCCCAAGATCAAAGCACAGGAGCCCAAGACCAAGGAGCAGGAGCCAAAGACCAAGTACAAGGAGTACAAGAGATTGATAAAGGACTCCAAGTATTGGCACCAACCCCTCATTATTCCCTATCCCAAGGCCATATATAAGAAGGTTTCTAAGAGGATCTTCTTCTGACTGTGAATAAAGCGCCTATTACGACCCCTATCCAAATTTCCCGCATTAAGAAAGAATATAATTCCCATGAGTCAATTACCCCACATTTTCTATCCTAGCCCAGGGGACAAGGAATCCTATTATCTAGGGTGCAGGAAGTTTGCCTCTAGTAAGTCTGCCCAGGAGGAGTGGGAGAAGGTGACAAAGCATTTGGAAATGACAAATAGAGGAAGAGAGTTCATTAGGGGAGATTTTGCAAGACTATTGCAGGATTGGTATTGGCCTACAGAAGGGCTGGCGCCTGCTGAAGTACAAGTGTATGATAAGACACTTGCCTAGTGATTGGGAAGGTACTGAAGGAGTTTGCTATTATGCAGGTCAAGTATAAGCTCCTAATCAACCATTCACCACTGTTGGAGAATGACAGCTCCTCCAAGCCGGTCCCTGGCTACAACCCAGGACACACTTTGGGGACTGGTGACCAGGAACCCCACAGAGACCCTAGCTGAATTTGCAGATAGATTCTACATAGAAGGACACCAACTGATCACAAGTTGCCAGTTGACCACACATGAAGCATACATTGCTTGCGCTCAAGCCCTCAAGGTTAACCAGCTCCTGTGTCTTCACTTCAAGGCCCATAAAGCCATGCTTTCTTCCATGAAGAGCATAAAGACACTGTTGCAGGATATGCACTTTATTCATTCTGGGGCAGTTTTATGGGAGTTAGTGTGCTGCTTCTACCTCTGGTTTATCTTCACGTGGTCCATGTATCCTTAGAATGAGCTTGCAGAGTCCTCCTTGACAACAGGGTTTCCATAAATGTGGACAAATAGGTCATCATTCCTGAGTCTGCACTAATACTCAAGTTGAAGGAGCTAATCCCAAGGACCAGGCAGGAAAAGAACAGTCAAACTAGAGGCAGAGACGCTCTTGGTTGACAATTCCTCCCAGTATCCTCCAATTTCCCCCTCCATTGCTGACTCTGAGGCTCCTCCCATTCTGCTGCTATTTGATGACATATCTGATGACTCTGACATAGATGATTCTGATATAGAAGATCCTGACGCCTATGGGTATTCAGTCCTGGCCATCCCTGAAACTATTGCAGTCCCTTATAAGCTATGCTCTGGGAAAACTACAACAACTGCTAAGCCTCTGCATGAAGCCAAGGAGGTTGTCTCTCACCCATACCTCACTCAAGCCAAGAGGTCTCCTGTGCTTATCAAATATTCCAAGGAAGCTGCTGAGCTGTGTTCAAAAATGACTCAGTCTTGCTTCCTCTCCAGACAGTCTATAAGGAGTTCCTGGACCTAAGATGCATGATCAAAAAGTGGGACAAAGAACTGGCAGAAGCCCAAGACATTCTGGATGTTCTCTCTCCCTTTGGTTATACTACCACTTGTGTGGAGATATCCATCCAAAAGGTGAAGATTAAGGCTGTCTTAGACACAGGGTCTCCTGTTAATGTTGTCTCCTCAAAGCTTGTCAAGAAGCTCAAACTTATCACTGGGCTGTCCATGACTCACGCTATAGGAGCTTATTATGCTCTTCCCATGAGTTTTGTTAAACTACTCTTAGATGCACCTGCCATTGTCCTGAATAATGAGAGCTACAAACTTCTATTTGGTACTCAATTCCTTAAGGAATATAATGGGATTATCAACTTAAAGGACAGCTACCTCTCTATCTTAGGATATGAGGTCCCTTTGATATTTGAAGAGCCAGTTAAAGTTCCTGGGAAGTGCCTCAAGACATGTGCCTTGGAATACCCCACTGGTGTTTTCACTTTAAAATACTGTATCCATTCCTCCAACATGAGGTGTTCTTCTATGGCTTGCCCTGCGTCTGAGAGGGTTCCTCTCCTGGCCACTTCTGCTGTGACTATTCCTACCGGCTCTCAGGCTATCCTAGACTCCCAAACATTTTACAAGATGCCCAAGTGTACATTCTTAAAGTTGTACTCTCCTCCCTTGCTAGGGCACAACAAACCCTATCTCTGCTCAGGAATCTTGGATGTCTCTCATAAAGACCCTGTTCAACTTCTGGTTGCCAACTTGACTGCTCTCCCCATACATGTGTCTAGAGGGCAGGTTGTTGGCTATGGCAGGTTGTTGAATGCTCATGAAACCTATCACTACATCCCTTTGGTATGTTTCAGGACTTTAACTTATTTGAGGATGAGCCACAAGTCCTATCATTGTTCACCACCCAAGACTTCCCACAGCTATCTCCAGTTCAACAGAAAGAGGTGCTTGATCTATTGAATCAGTTTTTGGATATCTTTGCTAAGGATAGCACGGATTATGGGTTAGCCAAAAGTGTCATTCACTAGATTGATACTAGTGATGCTCCTCCCTTTTGCACTAAACCCTATTGCTGCAGTTGTATAGAGGATGCTCAGGTGTCTAAAGAGCTCAAGCAAATTCTAGACGCTGAACTACAGGCTTCTTCCCAAAGTCCATGGGCCTCCCCCTTACTCATACTGAAGAAGAAGGATGGAGGACATTGTATTGTGATGGACTACCGGCGCTTGAATTCCTTAACCAAAAAAGATTCCTACCCCTTACCACGCATTGAAAATGCTCTCTGCTGCCTTGGGGGCTCTAAGTTCTTCTCTGCCATGGATCTGGCTTCTGGTTACTGACAAGTTTATCTCTCTTCTGAAGATAGACAGAAGGCTGCGCTCATCACTTCCAAAGGATTGTAGAGCCTACACAAATGCTGCAAGGACTCTGCAATGCTCCAGCTACTTTCTGACATGCCATGGACTCTATTATTTGTGATTTGAAGCTCTTGTGTGTTTTAGTAGACTTAGATGATATAACTGTATTCAGTGCTACCTTCACCAATCACCTGGCCCATCTTAAGGAGGTGTTCATAAAGATTTGTGAAGCTGGACTTAAGTTAAAACCATCTAAGTGTGCCTTCTTCAAGGAACGCCTTGAGTTCTTGGGGCATGAGGTGACTCAGACAGGAATTCACCACATGACTAAGAAAGTTGAGGCCATTGAAAAATTCTTCCGCCACCAACCTGCAAGAAGTCCAAGTCTTTCTGGGCATGATGGGATACTATAGACAATTCATCCCTGATTTTGCGGACACTAGTCACCCTTGGTCCAGCTGCTACGTAACGCCCCCTTTGAATGGACTGCCAGCCAGCAACAAGCCTTTGAAACCCTCAAACAAAAACTCAAAGAGGCTCCCATATTAGTATATCTGGGCTTACAATAAGGAATTCATCCTATATACTGATGCTAGTGACCTGGCTATTGGGACTATCTTGGCTCAACTGGACAATGAAGGTGTGGATCACCCTGTAGCCTATACCTCTTGTGTCCTGAATAAGCATGAGAAGAACTACAGTGTAACCAAGAAAGAGTTCCTCACTGTGCTGCATACCTTCAAGAAGTTCTGCCATTATGTGCATGGCGCCTATTTCACTGTGGTTACTGATCACACTTTGCTCAAATGGCTACAAAAACTCAAGGAACCAGAAGGACAACTAGCTAGATGGGCTCTCTGATTGCAGGGGTATGACTTCACTGTGCTGCACCGCCCTGGGATTCAACATCAGAATGCTGATAGACTGTCCGGAATGCCCATCCTTGCCCTAAATCCTGTTGAGGCTGACAGGTTGTTTGAAATAATTGGATACCCTTTGTCATGGGAGAACAAGACAGAGGAATTTTGAGTTGCCCTTTCTAAGCTATCTGAGGACACCCTCATTTGTGATAATCAGCTTTTCAAGAAAGTACAAGACCATTACTTACCCTATGTAAGGCTTAGTCTTTGCCTTTTGTTGGTGCTCCAAGCTCATAAAGAGACAGGACACAGAGGCATTGTCAAGACTAATTCCTGGCTCCAGAAGAAAAACTTCTGGGAAAATCTTTGTTTGCTGATCTCAGATGTTATTACTAGTTGTCATGACTGCCAACTTCAACAACCTAAAGCCACCACTCATGAGTTCAAGCTAGTCCCCCATCAACACACATTTCACACTGTCAGTATTGACGCAGTAGGTCTCTCCCTTGCTCCTGCTCTGGTTGCCGCTTTATCCTAATTGCTGTTGATCATTTTAGCAAGTGGGTAGAAGCTCGCCCTAAAGACATCACTGCCAAGACAACCACCGCCTTTCTGCTGCAAGATGTATTCCCCCACCATGGTTGCCCTCAAGTGTTGTTGTCTGATAATAGGACTAACTTCAACACCAAGTTAGTGACCTCTGTGGTTGAAGCCTTGGGGTCTCATCAGTCTTTCTCTGCCCCCTATAATCCTTCTATCAGTGGGGCGGTTGAGCGCTCAAACTCAACTCTGGTTTCTATCATGAGGAAACTCACTTACTCTGAAGCTGCCAACTGGGATCTATACTTACCTGCTGATCTCTTTGCCTATTGCCTTAGCAAACATTGTGTCACCGGGTTTCCCCTTTTGCTATGCTGTATGGGTGTGAAGCCACTACCCTGTTGCTCTTGGGGGCCCCCCTACTCTCCTCTGATAATGCCATGAACCCTGATGATCATATCAAGGATCTAGTTAACCAAATCATTGATATCCAGGCTTCTGCCTACATCTCTGCCTATAAGACCAAGCTGCTAGAGCTCTTTCCTGACAATGCTGGGAGATCCCCCCTGCCTGAGTTCAACATTGGGGATTATGTTCTTTACTATCAACATAGAGTGGGGGACAAGCTCATAAGCTAGACTCACTGTGGATTGGGCCCTTGTAGTGACCTTCAAGCAAGGGTCAGAGTATACAGTAAAACTCCTCTCTAGTGGTCACCTTTTGCTTGCGTGCATGCCAAGTTCCCCTGCAAGTATCATCCCCCTAAGGCCAATCTAGAGGGGGGCAATGTTGTGAATGCCGCCATTCACCATGTTTTGATTTTGCATTTGTTGGGTTATTTTGAGGAAAAATCTCTCTATTTTGCTTTTGCCCTTCAAAATGAGGCTAGCTCCAAATTGGGAAATACAATTGTTCAGTTTCCTGATCCTGCAGCAACTCACTTGCCCCACTCATGCTTGTGGCAAGTGATCATACTGTCCTGTTAGTGTTTTGTGGTATTGTCTACCACTATATAATCCATTTCCTATTTTCAAATAAAATTAAGTTCTATTCACATTTTTGTCTTTGTGTCTCCACGTACTTTGGTGCCTCTCTAGCCACGTCTAGCAGAAATTTATTCAATCAGGGCCACAAGGTAATCAAATAGCCTTCCCTGCCACTCTAACTGAGACTTAGTACAAATCCAATCCTAAGGTTAGAATTTCATGTTGTGACTCTGTGCCGCGCCTCAGATCACGGCAGGACTTCTGCCAGAGATCAAGCCTTTGAGATGTTGAAGCAAAGACTTACAACTGCGCCTGTATTGCAATTCCCCAAACAGGACTGCCAATACAAACTTGAGACTAATGCCTCTGACAGAGCCATAGGGGGCATATTACCGGTAGAAACTGACAAGGGTGTCTTCCTCCCCATGGTATACAAATCCAGGAAGCTCACTGACTTGGAACAAAGATACCCAATACATGACAAAGAATTACCGGCAATTGTGCACTGTATCAAGAAGTGGCGCTGTTACCTGGAAGGGGCCATCTTTCCACCCATGTCCTGACAGACCACAAGTTGCTCCAGTACTTCAACACACAGTCCCACTTGACACGTCATCAAGCAGGCTGGGTCAAGCATCTATCCCCCTACCAGCTGCGTATCAAGTACAAGCCTGGGAAGGAGCTTATCACAGCAGACGTCCTCTCAAGGCTCTACATAGCGTCCATCACCAGGGACAATGGCTTGGACCCAGATTAGCCAATTCTTTATCTCCATCCTGAGGCAACCTGTTACAAAGGCCATAATTCAGTAACCATCTCCAAGCTAAAGGACAACAAAAGTCAGTTCATCACCAATGCTGGCAATGTCTGCTGCCAGGCAGAGACAGGGAAAATACACCCTATATTCTAACCACACAACAAGGCAACACCATACTACACTATCATTGCACCTTGGGACATATCAGAGGACGTAATCTCTTCAAAATCATGAGGCATAACAGTTGGTGGCCACATATGCGTCAAGACATCTTGGATCTCCTCAAAACATGTGTGTTGTGTGAAAAGAACACGTCTAAACCTATACCCCTCAGGTCTGTCCTGCCCATTAAGGCCATGAAACCCTTCAAACAGTGGCCCCTCAACATTTTTGGACCTCCCCAAAGACAGACTTGGGAAGGAGTACATCATCATAGCCATTGACCACTTCACCTGTTAGCTAGTAACATGGGCAACCACTAATTTCACTGCCACCACCATCAACCACTTCATTGGCAAGGAAATTGTGGCCCAATTTGGGTGACCCAAACAACCCATTACAGATGGTGGCCCCAAGCTTGTTGGGCATGCCATGAAGGTGTACTGCGCCAAGAATGCCCTTCAAAAAATAGTCATAACTCCATACCATCCGCAAGCTAATGGACACAGAGCAATTGAATGGTTCACTGGTCCAACTGATTGTCAAACTCTCACAGGAACATCCTAATACTGTGTAGACCAAATACTTGCCCATCAACCTACTCATCTTGCAAGCAAGAATCAACAGAGGCACTGGGTTCAGCCCCAGCACCTGTGACAGAAATCACTGGATAATATGAAGCTGTTTCTAAGTGATGGGGAATTGCCACCCAAATCCACATAGAATTAATGATTAACCACCAACGCGGCTTCAGATATTTTTTTGTGAAATTTCCAATTGTAACTCCAGGATTAAGTAGAAAAATTAGTCCTAACCAAAGTAGTCCAAGATAAATGACCTGGGAAAGCATCAATGCATCTTCAGCATAAAATTCTGGGCATTGGGAATTAACATGATTTTCATTTTCAAGAATGGGGGGAGGAGCTGCAAAATTGGCTGGCATGAAATTGTCATTGGGAGGCACCAACAACAAAGTTCTAGTTGCAGGACCCCATCTTCCAGAAATGATTTGGTTCAGAATCAGATTGTACGGAATATACCGCAAAAACCCAATCACAGGATGCATTTTTTTTAAAATGAAAATTGGAACTTGGGATAATTGATTTTTATTGAGTAAATTTAGCAGGACTCAACTCTTAGAGTTGAAACAGGGAAAACTTTTCAAAATATATTAGAAAAATTGACTAAGCAATACCACCTGAGTCTTGACCTCCTATTCCTTCCACATTGCCAAGTAAGTATCTGGTCCAGGTTGCAAAGAACCCTTGCGTGACTAGTCTCTGACAACCATACTGATTAACAAGCTCATATTGGGTGACCCTTATATTACATCAATTTATCAACGTCAGTTTGAAAGGGGGAGCTGGTTTCAGCTGGCAGACTAGAGCAGCTGTGACCCATTTTTGATTGACTGTTTGGTTTAAATCTGTTAACTTGGTCAATTTTGATACATGTTTTCTGGCCTTCCAAGCCTTCTTACTTGGACAGACAATACATAGCATTATGGAATATACTGTGACAGCACCCTGGCCTTTGGGACGCCCAACAGCTTAGCAAGAGTAGAACAAGGGAAATTACAATCCACAGTTCCCAGGAAACCTCCCTTGTTGATTACTCCTTCCATGAGCCAGTGGCACGCCAAAGCCTGAGATATTGAACATAAGCAAATTGAGGGAGGGAAAAGGCACCTTGAGGCCAGATACGCCATAGATGACCCTATCTACACCCTCAACCCCAATTCAGCCAAATTAGAACCCAACCACTTGGGACCCTTCAAGATAGCCAGGGTCTATGATAACCACACCTACCAACTTAAAGATTCCCAAGTAAACACCAAGAAGTTTCACCACAATTGCTTGTGCCCCTGCCGTGCCATCCCACACAAAGGATGTTTGTTCAGACCTTCACAGATCTCCTGCAAACTCTGATCCTGGTGTCTGACAACAAGCAGGGGGCAAGGGGGTGTTGCAACCAAGTTTCTAGACTTGCCTGCCAATGTATCTTACAATACACAGGGGGCACTTGATGAGTTGCCCCTTGATGTGACTAACAACATGAACCAATATGATGGCAATGTCAAACTGCAGGCACTTTCTCCTAATTAGGAGCACTATCAATTTGACCTTCTGATCCCTGCACAAGTTACTCCTTGGCTTTGAACCTTACATGGAACATGCCACTATGTCACCCCCTTGTGGTCTGGTGGCTTTCCCCATATAGTATATTAATCACAGTATTCTATAATAAAAACATCTTATTATATTCATTCTTGTCCTTTCTATTAGACTGTTGTCTTCTCAAATCAATACCAAACTCTAATTGGTTTGGTTGCAACAAAATTCCCACATCAAAGAAGGACCCTTAACCTAATAAGAAGAACAACTGAGCCAATAACCCCCATCCTCAAAACAGAAATTGAACTGCTCAAGTTAATCAAGTGGGCACTGATAACACCACCAAGGAAGTAAAAGCTCAGGGGAGTGCTTACACAAGCCACCCTTCCCCGCTTTGCAAGACTTGTACAGGGACCAAGATGTGGAATCAATTACCGTGATCCAAGTACCCTCCAGTAATCCTCTACTGTTTATTGCCCAAACTGGGAATAAACTCCTCACTTATCATTTCTGCTTTTGCAGATATCAGGGCACAGTACTATTTGACACTGGAACAGACCAATCCCTTATTGAAAATAAATTTGCCAACCTCATGAAGCTACCCACAGTTCAAAGTAGTGTCAAAAGGGTCATAATTTCAGATAATAGAAGCACACCAGTCACCAGAGAAGCAAGACCTTTCTGCGCCCAAATAGAAGACGTAAAGACTACGCTTAGTGGCCCAATTATACCAAGCCCCAAGTACAATGTTGTACTTGGCCTAGACTGGATGAGACAGACCAACCCTCACATTGACTGGTATAGTGCTACCCTCAACATATAACAAGGTGAGGTATACCACCATGTATACCCAACTCATCTTGATACACTCATGAGGGACCATGTATTTGTAAAGATTATGGAAATAGAAGAGGAAAAGGACCCTAGAAAATTTAACTGGAACACTTGCACATATGAGACTATCCATTTTAAAAGTACATAAAACATGCATAAAAGAGGCCCAATTCAAGCACAGCTAGTCATGGAATTTCCTTTGGTTTTCCAAGAAAATTTTTACCAGGGCTACTACCTGATCAGGGCATACTGTAAATTCAGAACCTAAACGTAAAAATGCAGGATTGTCAAATCCTTGATCCAAATTTCAAATCACTTTTGCGGGCAACTCAGCTGAGTGAAAAATAAAATATTTAATAAAATCAAACATTTAATTTGACTTTTTGATTTATTTAAATTGGCAAATTCCAAATATCTTGAGCAGATAACTCAACTAACAAAAGACAAAACACAGCAAACAAATGCGGGATACATGAATCAGAAATACAGGATTCTAATGTACAATTTGGGATTTACTGTATTTCAAACAAATCATAGACATCATGGAAAACTTAACAAATCTTAAATTGCAGGATTTTCAAATCCAATAACCAAATTTCAAATCAAAAATGAGGTGAATTTGAAATAAATGTAATTTATGGGTGTCTCAAAAAGGATGCTAAAGGATATAGAGTGGATTTGTGCTAATTATTTTAGGAATCATAGGCATTCTCAAAAATCACCCTATTCCATTTTAGGACAGCTAAAATTTAGATGCTTGATTATAATAGCTTTCAGAAAATACTAATAATAAAATAGAATTATATATTACAATCCTTTTTTACCATGTTGCCTTTTCCTTGGTGTGTTGATAGTTCATTTGCTCTTGATAAGGTGTTTGCATTTAATTGGATAGTTTCACCTCCAGTTGCCTTGGCAATAGGAAATCAAGTTGCCTCTGCAACCACAGTTGGTCTTGGGGAGGTGACTTGATTTCCTATTGCCAAGGCAACTGGAGGTGAAACTATCCAATTAAATGCAAACACCTTATCAACAGCAAATGAACTATCAACACACCAAGGAAAAGGTAACATGGTAAAAACAGATTGTAATATATAATTCTATTTTATTATTAGTATTTTCTGAAATCTACTGCAATCAAGTATCCTTAATGGCAGTACATGAATACATAGTGTAGTAAATTGATGGTTTATCCTTTCCTCCCCTTTCTTCCTTGAAATTTTTCTAAGTTTTTTGGCCCCTTGGCTACGCCGGGGGCCAAAAAACTTTTAAAAATTCTGCATCATCAGAAGAGTAGCTCATAAATCATTATATGGGTTTATGGTTGCTATATTAGTGATTTAGAGTGCAGAATATTGCATCATTTCCAATTTAGACAATTTTACATTTCACTTAATTTCATGTCTAAACATGGTTGTTGATATTGGATTTTCCATTTGGTTTTATCTAGAGTGAAGCTTCTTGATTTGGGTTGATTTGTCCTAGCTTCTTATTGTACATTCAATTTGGATTCCAGTTCCCGCAATTAATATCTGAGTTTACCAGTGGCATTCAAAAGTGATTTGAAATTTGGTTCTTGGATTTGACAATCCTGCAATTCCAAAAAAACATAGTAAACTTAATAAAATGGTTAATGGATTTGAACGCTTCAAATCTGATTCCAGTTAATTCATTTTGTCCATTGTAAATATGCAGTTCAACTTGAACTTTGCAAAGTGTCTATGAGTTCCCGCATGTTTCAAAATTCAAATAAAAATTACAATGAATTCAATTTAATTAAAAAAAGGCTTTCCCACAGAAGTTATTTGAAATTTGGACCAAGGATTTGACAATCCTGCATTTTTATGTTTAGGTTCTGAATTTACAGTACAACATGAAATGACCTCAAAGGAAGTGTGCCAAAAGCATACCCTATTTACCACCTAACGCCACAAGAAGACGGCACCCTAAATGCCTACCTAGACAAAGCACTTAAAAAAGGACTCATACAACCTTATAAATCTCTTTTTGGCATGGCTGTCTTTTTGTAGCAAAGAAAGATGGATGACTCTGCCTAGTCACATACTACAGAGCGCTCAAAAAGGTCACAATTAAGAACATGTATCCCCTGCCCCCTGATTGATGACCTTTTTGATGCCCTGGGGGGTCCCAAATCTTCACAAAAATTGATTTGAAAGCAGGATATCACCAAATTTGTGTTAAATCAGAGGATATACCCAAAACAGCATTCAGAACAAAGTATGGTTCCTTTGAATGTGTGGTCCTTAACATTGGCATGACAAACTCCCCAAGCATCTTTGTAACCTTTATGAGTGAAGTCTATAAGGAACACATTGGAAAAAGAGCTATCATCTACCTGGACAAAAAAATCCTATACAGCCCAACTGTAGAACAACACTGGAAAGACGTCCAACTGGTCCTCTGCACTATCAAAGATAACCAATTTATAGCCAAACCCTCACAATGTGACTTCTTCTTTTATGAACTCCAATTTATAGGACACATTACCAGTTAAGACGTAATAAAACCAGACCCAGAAAAGATATAAGCCATAACTGATATGCCAGCACCACAAAATAAGAGTAAACTTCATACATTCCTAGGCATGGTAGCCTATGTCAGAAGAATTATCCCTGACTGGGGTGCCTTGACTGCTCCCCTATCCGCAATCACAGACAAGATAACCAAATTTGTATAGACACCATTAAGAGACCAACATTTCTGGCAACTAAATAGCACATGGTCACTGCCACCATCTTACAATATCCAAACCGTGAAGGGATATGTGAGCTAGAAACTGATGCATCTGATTATACAAAAGGAGGAGTACTCCAAATTTAAACTATAGATAACATATTTCCTCTCTTTAGCATATGAATCAAGAAAAATGTCTTATGGTGAAAAAAATATCCACCACATGACAAAGAACTGTTAGCTATCATTCACTGTTTAATAAAGTGGCAATGTTACCTGGAAGGTGCACAAATATTCAAAGTGCCAACCAACCACAAGTCACTGATATTCTTCAAAACTCAATAACATCTATCTAGACAACAAGTTTAATGGTTGAGCCTTATACAAAGATACCCCATGATAATCAAATATAAACCAGGAAAATAAATGGCAACAGCGTCCATGTTGACACTTTGTCAACATGGTCACTGTTGACTCAAAACTTGAAATCTCTTATGTTTTTTGCTAGTTGTGCTAGCTTAATTCCCATTTTTTAGAGTGCTCAGGGGTGCAAACCCAGAAAACACTTGAAACATGGCCATTTCAACACAATTTAATATTAAGTCTAATAAAAATCTCCATTTAACCTGATTTTTCCTTTACTTTTACTAATAAAAATCATTTTATTTATTTATTTGTTTGTTTTCACAACGTAAAACTGTCAATGTCAACACTTTTTAAGCCAAACTTATTTTTAATAACAAAACTGAGACATCTACAATAAAAAATTAAGTGTACATTTAAAAATATTTTTTTACTACATTAATATATTGAAAAAGGTATTGTACATATAGCTGATTGTTGAAATGTTCATCTTATAAATTTATCTGTGGCACTTATTCTGTCTTTAATATATTAAATGGGTTGGCAACTAACAAAGATCCAATAATTTAAGCACAAGTTACTATGTAATTTACTATATAATTTATTGTTAAAAATAATGTTGACACTCAGAAATGTTGTCTATTTGCTTGTGATCATCTGCTGGGGTGGATTTAAGCAAATTAGAGTGGCACAATTAAGCTTAAATTAATGAGCCACCTCATATAAAGAATGTTGTAACTGACGTTGTTGAAACTTTACCCTTTTCATTACTGAAAACAACTTATTGTTGTAACTGTGCTGTTTTAGCAGAGTTACAAGGGGAAAAATATTTAGAAACTAGATAATAATCTTTATTGAGAGATAGTGACAATATAGTCATTGTGAATCAAGGATAACAGGAACATGATTGTGTTGATCACACGGCTGGATGGTGAAGGGGGTGGCTTGATCCTGGTAATGAGTCAAGCGCCAAAACAAGGTATCCACCATAAGGGATCATCATCTGTTCATGTTGTTGGATTTGGAAATTTGAGTTGACTTCCTAGTCTGGCTTTGAATGACCGGATAATTGGATTGCGGATCACAAACCTGCTTGGTTAGAACCTTGCTGGTGGGTTAAGCCTGCTGTTTTGACACTATCAACAACTTTACATAAGTGCTATGGTAAAATATCATATTCCCACCTCCAAAATAATACTTTTAATAAAGAAATACTTAACTTTGATTATTTTTTGACTTATTTTTATATGTTTTTTTTTTAAATTTTATTATGTGAACAAAAAAAGCACAGAAAACGGTTAACATTTGTAGTCTGCTTAAATTCAATTAAGTTTACTATGCTTTTTCATGGTAAATTTTCAAAAAAGATGTTGACAGTGTTAATTTTGTCTCTAATACTGTCTACAATTTTTCTAATTGTCAGTGAGAATCAACCTTTTTTTACTAATTGTCACTCATAATGTCAACACTTTTCATTTCTCACATATGAAACTTTATGTTTTAAATATCAAAAAAAACATCTGATTTTTTGATATGTTGTTGTGATCTGAAGCGCAGCAGAGAGTCATAACAGGAAATCCTAACCTTATGATTGGATTCATACTAAGTCTTGGTTAAAATGGCAGGGAAGGCTATGCAATTATCTTGTGGGCCTGATTGAATAATATCTGCTAGACGTGGCTAGAGAGGCACCAAAGTATGTGGAGACACAAAGACAAAAATGTGAATAGAACTTAAATTTTATTGGTTATAAAGATTGGGATTATATACTATGTAGCTTTACCACAAAATAGTACATGGACAGTAGGATCACTTGCCACAAGCATGAGTGGGGCAAGTGAGTTGCGCAGGATCAGGAAACCAAACAATTGTATTTCCCAATTTGGAGCCAGCCTCATTTCAAAGGGCAAAAACAAAAGAGAGGGATTCATCCTTGAAATAACCTAACAAAGGCAAAATTGAATCATGGTGAATGGTAGCATCATGACATTGTCCCCCTCTATATTGGCCTTAGCGGGGTGGTACTTGCAGAGGAACTTGGCATGCACACGAGCAAACAGTCGGCTACTAGAGAGGAGTTTCACAGTATACTCTGACCCTTTTTTAAAGGTCACTTCCAAGGGCCCATACCACAATGCGTCTAGTTTATGAGCGTGTCCTCCTACTCTATGCTGATAGTAAAGAACAGGGTCCCCAATATTGAACTCAGGCAGGGGAGATTGACCAGCATTGTTGGGAGAGAGCTCAAGCATCTTGGTCTTATATGCAGACGTTTAGGCAGAGGACTGAATATCAATGATTTGGTTGACTAGATCTTTTATATGATCATCAGGGTTCATGGCCTTATCAGAGGAGATAGGGGGCCCCCAAGAGCAACAGAGTGATGGCTTCACAATCATACAATATAGAAAAAGGGGAATACCCAGTGACACAATGTTTGCCAAGGTAATAGGCAAAGAGAGCAGCAGGTAAGTATAGATCCCAGTTGGCAGCGTCAGAAATAGTAAGTTACCTTATGATAGAAACCAGAGTCAAGTTTGCACGCTCAACCACCCCATTGGTGGAAGGATTATAGGGGGCAGAGAAAGACTGTGAGAACCCAAGGCTTCAACAACAGAGGTCACTAATTTGGCATTGAAGTTAGTCCCATTGTCAGACAACAATACTTGAGGGCAGCCATGACAGAAGAATACATCTTGCAGCAGAAAGGCGGTGGTTGTCTTGGCTGTGATGTCTTTAGTTGGGCAAGCTTCTAACCACTTGCTAAAACAATCAACAGCAATTAGGGTAAAACGGCAACCAGTGCGGGAGCAAGGGAGTGACTCTACAGCTTCAATACTGACAGTATGAAATGCGTGCTTAGGGGGGACTAGCTTGAACTAATGAGCAGCAGCTTTAGGTTGTTAGAGTTGGCAATCATGGCAACTAGCAATAACATCTGAGATCAGCAGGCAAAGATTTTCCCAGAAATAATTCTTCTGGAGCCAGGCATAGGTCTTGGCAACACCTCCATGTCCTGTCTCCTAATGAGCTTGAAGCACCACCAAAAGGAAAAGACTAGGACTTACATAAGGCAGGTAGTGATCCTGTACGTTATCAAAGAGCTGATTGTTACATATGAGCATGTCTTTAGATAGTTTAGAAAGGGCAACTTGGACTTTTTCCGTCTTATCTTCCCACAAGGAAGGATATCCAATTAGTTTGTACAACCTGTCAGCCTCAGCAGAATGTAGGGCAAGGATGGGCATTCTGGACAGTCTATCAGCATTTTGATGTTGGATCCCAGGGCAATGCAGCACAGTGAATTTTTATCCTTGCAGGCAGAGAGCCCATCTGGCTAATTGTCCTTCTGGTTCCTTGAGTTGTTTTAGCCATTTGAGCAAAGCGTGGTTGGTACCCACAGTGAAATGGGTGCCATACATGTAATGGTGGAACTGCTTGACGGCATTCAGCACAGCAAGGCACTCTTTGTTGGTTGCATTGTAGTTCTTCTCATGCTTATTCAGAACACAAGAGGTATAAGCCACAGGGTGATCCACACCTTCATAATCTAACTGTGCCAAAATAGCTCCAATGGCCAGATCACTAGCATCAGTGTATAAGATGAACTCCTTATTGTAGTCAGGATATACTAGGATGGGAGCCTTTTGGAGATTTTGTTTAAGAGTTTTGAAGGCTTGTTGATGGCTGACAGTCCATTCAAAAGGGACATTACACAGCAGCTGAACCAAGGGTTCACTAGTGTCAACAACATCAGGGATGAATTGTCTTTAGTATCTCATCATGCCCAGAAAAACTTGAACTTCTTGCAGGTTGGTGGGCAGAAGCATTTTGTCAATGGCCTCAACTTTCTTAGTCATGGGGCAAATTACAGTCTGAGTCATCTCATGCCCCAAGAATTCAAGACGTTCCTTGAAGCAGGCACACTTAGATGGCTTTAACTTGAGTCCAGCTTCTTGAATCTTTATTAACACTTCCTTAAGATGGGCCAGGTGATTGGTGAAGGTAGCACTGAATACAGTTATATCATCTAAGTCTACTAAAACACACAAGAGCTTCAAATCACAAAGAACAGAGTCCATGGCTTGTTGGAAAGTAGCTGGAGCATTGCAGAGTCCTTGCAGCATTTGTGTAGGCTCAAAAAATCCTTTGGAAGTGATGAGCGCAGCCTTCTGTCTATCTTTAAAAGAGAGATCAACTTCCCATCATCCAGAGGCTAGGTCTTGGCATAGAAGAACTTGGAGCCCCCAAGGCGGCAGAGAGCATCATCAATGCATGGTAATGTGTAGGAAAATTTTTGGTCAAGGAATTCAGTTGTTGGTAGTCCATCACAATACAATGACCTCCATCCTTCTTTTTCAATATGTGCAGGGAGAGGCCATGTACTCTGGGAAGGAGCAAGCAGTTCAGCATCTTAAAGTTTTTTGAGCTCTTTAGACACCTGAGCATCCTCTATACAACTGCAGAAATAGGGCTTAGCGCAAAAGGGGGCATCACCAGCATCAATCTGGTGAGTGACGCCTTTGGCTAAACCATAATATGTACTATCATTAGCAAAGATATAAGAAAACTGATCAAGTAGGTCAAGCACTTCTTTCTGTTGAACCAGAGATAGCTGCAGGAAGTCTTGAGCAGTGAACAATGATAGGACTTGGGGCTTATTCTCAAGTAAGTTAAAATCCTGGAACATACCAAAGGAATGTAGTGATAGGTTTCAGGAGCATTCAACAACCTGCCATAGCCAAAAACCTGTCCCATAGACAAATGTTTAAGGAGAGCAGTTAAGTTGGCAACCAGCATTTGAACAGGGTCTTTACAAGAGACATCCAAGATTCCTGGACAGAGATAGGGTTTGTTGCGTCCTAGCAAGGGAGAAAAGTATAACTCTAGGAACATACACTTGGGTAGCTCGGACAATATTTGAGAGTCTAGGATAGCCTGAGACCCAGGGGAATAGTCACAGCAGAAGTGGCCAGGAGAGGAATCCTCTCAGATGCAGGGCAAGCCATAGAAGAACACTTCATGTTGGAGGAATGGGTACATTATTTTAAAGTGAAAACACCAGTGGGGTATTCCCAGGCACATGTCTTGAGGCATTTCCCAGGAACTTTAACTGGCTCTTCAAAGATCAAAGGGACCTTGTACCTTATGATAGAGAGGTAGTTGTCCTATAAGTTGATGATACCATTATATTCCCTAAGGAATTGAGTACCAAATAGAAGGTTATAGCTCTCATTATTCAGGAAAATGGCAGGTGAAGCTAAGAGTAGTTTAACAAAACTCATGGGAAGAGCATAATAAGCTCTGATAGCATGAGTCATGGACAGCCCAGTGATAAGTTTGAGCTTCTTGACAAGCTTTGAGGAGACAACATTAACAGGAGACCCTGTGTCTAAGACAGCCTTAATCTTCACTTTTTAGATGGATATCTCCACACAAGTGGTAGTACAACTAAAGGGAGGGAGAACAGCCAGAATGTCTTGGACTTCTGCCAGTTCTTTGTCCCACTTCTTGATCATGCATTTTAGGTCCAGGAACTCCTTATAGACTGTCTGGAGAGGGAGCAAGAATGAGTCATTTTTTAACACAGATCAGCAGCTTCCTTGGAATATTTGATAAGCACAGGAGACCTCTTGGCTTGAGTGAGGTATGGGTGAGAGACAACCTCCTTGGCTTCATACAGAGGCTTAGCGGTTGTTGTAGTTTTCCCAGAGTGTAGCTTATAAGGGACTGCAATAGTTTCAGGGATGGCCTGGACTGAATACCCATAGGTGTTGGGCTCTTTTATATCAGAATTGTCCATGTCAGAGTCATCAGAGATGTCTTGTATTAGAAGCAGAATGGGAGGAGCCTCAGTGTCAGCAGGCTCAGAGTCAGCAATGGGGGGGGGAATCAAAGGATACTGGGAAGAATTGCCAACCAAGAGTGTCTCCGCCTCTAGGTTGACTTTTCTTTTCTTGCCTGCTCTTTGGGATCAGCTCCTTAAACTCAAAGATTGGTTCAGACTCAGGAATGGTGACCTATCTGTCCACAGTTTTGGCAACCCTGGCGTTGAGGAAGATTCTGCAAGTTCATGGGGAGGAGACGCAGGCCACATGAAGACAAACCAGAGGTAGAGACGGCACAATTCTCCCTCACAACTGCCCCAGAATGAATAAAGTGCATATCCTGCAACAGTGTCTTTATGCTCTTCATGGAAGAAAGCATGGCTTTATGAGACTTGAAGTGAAGAAACAGGAGCTGGTTAACTTTGAGGGCTTGAACGCAAGTCATGTATGCTTCATGTGCGGTCAACTGGCGGCTTGTGATCAATTGTTGCCCTTCCATGTAGAATCTATCTACAAATTTGGCTAGGGTCTCCTTTGGCTTAAAAGCAATGTGCATGAAGGCGTCTTTCTTCACTTCCAAACTAAGTCATCACCAAATTTGTCAATCAGAAGTTGCTTCATATTTTCCCAAGTCTCAATGGTGGGCAGTTTTGGTACTACCACCTCTTGACAGGCCAGGTGCAGACAGGTTAGAGTTTGTTCCTTATTAACCTCATTTGAGGCTTTTCTTATGGCAGTTTTGTAGATAGTTAGGAAAGCTGCAATGGTCAAGGTTTTGGGGTCTAAGACTTGCTTAAAAGTAGGCTTGAAGTGTGCTTCTGGAGCTGGGTCACCATTGTTGCTATCAAGTACATTTATATGTGGGGAGAATTCTGCTTTGGACTGGGTGGGAGCTGTCTGGCCCACAGCTGGCAAACACTTTCCTCAAGGGTAGTCAAGGTTTCAGCAGTGCAGGTGCCCATATTATTAGCTAGGGTGGTAAGTTGCTCAGTAACATCCAGGCGCTGACCCTGTGCTGTTACTACTGAGGACAGTTCAGTCAGTCAGAATGTAAGAGAAAGACCCACCAAAAGGCAAGGGGCAAACCTGTCATTCACTGAATTGATTAACTGACTCATTTCTTGTACGTCTTTATCAAGCTCAGAATGGTCTTGTTTCAGATGGTCCACCTCATTAGCTAGAGCTATCAAATCTCTAGCACAATGAATGCAGAGGGCTCCTGAAAAGCCAGGGCAACAGTCATCTTTATCAGCAACTCCAGTTGGACTAACAACAGATGCCATCACCTCACACAAGATAACAACCTCTTGTTGTAAGTCAGCAACCTGAGTTGTCAGAGCAAGCACTTGAGGATCAGGCTGAGAGGCTTTGGGGGGCAATCTTGACTGCAGATAGATGCTCTTAAATCTTGAATGGCATCCCAGAGTCTCTGTTCTCTATCTGCTAACTCATCAGATGGAAGAGAAGGCAGGGCCTCTGATTTGGGGGTAGATAGTTCATTTACTTGAGTCTGGAGTTTGACAATGGTAGCAGCAGTAGCAGCCCTTTCTTGATCAATTCTCCTTGCCAAGTTTTCAGAGGCCTTTTGCAGCATGGACTGCTACTTGATGTAGTTGGTCAAAGGAGTAAGCACTGAACTCTTTGAGTAGCTTCACAAGTTGTTCAAAGCCGGTGAGATAGGCGTTTAGAGTGGAATCTACTTGAGCGTGCCAGGGCTGTTCAAACTGGTGGAACTCATAAAGAGGCTCTCTGAAATACTTGGGGATGGATTGGTACATCCGTTTGATGGAATTGACCAAGAAGAATTGGGAGGTGACAGAGTCACACTGATTGTCAGATACTAAGGAAAACAGGGAATGGATCCACTGTAGTTAGGCCGCAAACTGATCCCAGTGATGAGTGATGGCAGCTTGCAGCAATGAAATCTCCTGAACGTGAAGCCCTAATACCATTTGATGATGGGCTAAGGTGTGTTATACAAAGGAGGACAATAAATGTTCAGTGGAGCCAGCCACTGAGAGAAGATGCTATGGAAATTGTGGAGCTACAATCAATTTGTAGTGTTCTGCTTGATTGAACTGAAGCTGGAGGAAAGGAATGGCCTCATCACGGGCTATCCCAAGGGCTACTGCCATAACTTGTTCCAAGTCAGGGGTACCCAAAGGGCAGGTCACTAGGTGGGGACTACTCCCAAGTTTCAGCACAGTAGGGACAATAGGCGGGTTGGCAATGTCTTCCTCAATAGGAGGACTGGTAATTTCAGGTGAAATTGGCTCTTATATGGGAGGAGGCAAAGGTCTTGAAAAAGTTATTGCAAAATGGATAACCAGGGGGCTTAAAGCCTCTTTAGTGAGCACCATTTTTGACGTGATCTGAGACGTGGCACAGAGTCACAACAGAAAATCCTAACCTTAGGATTGGATTTGTACTAAGTCTCAGTTAGAATGGCAGGGAAGGCTATGTGTTTACCTTGTGGCCCTAAATGAATAAATTTCTTCTAGATGTGGCTAGAGAGGTGCCAAAGTACGTGGAGACACAAACCAAAAATGTGAATAGAACTTAAATTTTATTGTGTATAGAAGTTGGGATTATATACTGTGTAGCTTTACCACAAAACAGTACATAGACGGTAGGATCACTTGCCACAAGCATGAGTGGGGCAAGTGAGTTGCGCAGGATCATGAAACTGAACAATTGTATTTCCCAATTTGGAGCTAGCCTCATTTTGAAGGGCAAAAGCAAAAGAGAGAGATTTGTCCTCAAAATAACCCAACAAAGGCAAAATTAAAACATGGTGAATGGCAGCACTCACAGCATATGTTATATTTTCAGCTTTTCTCTTTCATGTTTTTAATTTTTAAAATAAAATATATATCTAAATATAATACTTTTGCATATTTCTCTTAACTTTTAAATTTTATTTTAAAACTTTAATAAAATAAAAACCTATGCAAATTTTTTTAAATTTTAAATGACAATAAAAGCCATATAAGGTTTAATTTTTATTAATTATGCTTTTAAGTTGTTTTGTTTTTTAATTAAAGCTTTACCTCAGAACTTGTTACTTATTATTTTAGGACAAAAATATCTAAAAGCAAAAAAGGGTACCAAGCGTCCCTCCAAGGCCCCAAAGACTCCAAAAAAATCATGTCTCATCAAAGAAGGCCACTCCTAAGCCCTCACCAAAGCCTTCCCCAAGCAGAGCCCAGATCACTCCACTGGGGAAGAGAAATCTGATGGCTCCCTTACAGACCACAGTTATTACAACACAGCTTCAGATGAGGAACCCAAAAAGAAGCGCTACCAATCCAAGAAGTCCCCTCCCAAGGATAAGTCTCCCACACATGAGGAGCACCATGACAAGCCCCCTTCTTCTTCCCCCCACTAAAATCCCCTCCTTCCAGATCATCAGGAGATAACTCAAAGCCCTGGCCTGACTACTTTCCTGGCTTTTGCCATGCTCCTTTGGCCCCTGGGACCCTATATTGGCCCATAATATCTGCAATGTTGATGGCAAATTCAATGTTCCTTCCTCTTTGCCCAAATACTTCCCTATCATGAGTGTGAAGGGTAGGCTGGCCATGGTAGCCAATGGGTACATCTTTTTCTGCAACAATGCCAAACGGGGCTTCAAGAGCTGGCATTAAACCTGCAAGGACTGCTCCTGCCCAGTGCAGCTCAACACTGAGTGCTGGGACTTGATCCAAACCATCAAGGGTGAGCACACCTGTGTGATGCCCAATACAACCATAGCCCGCCTCTTCAAGTGATATCTTGTCCAGTTTCTGCCCACCTCAAAGGACCTTTTCCCAACCCAGCTGGCTGTGCTTGCCTGCAAGTACCTCTCCCCTACCAACTTAAAGAGGGTGCTAACCCATAGCCAGTTGGTGAAGTTTGTAAGTGATAGGTGTCAAGCCTCCAATCCCCTGGCCAAGAGTGCCACCAGCATCAAGGACCTTATCCTCACAAATGCCCTCAAGAAGATGGAGGATGGTGAGATGTTCCTGCTCCATGACAATGGTCAGGAAGTGGATGATAGGATTGTAGCCTACGCTACAACCCAAAACCTGGAGAAGCTCAACACTGCTACCACTTGGTTGTGCAATAGCACCTTTTCAACCTGACCCTCCCTCTTCAAGCAGCTTTGGGTACTGCATGGGCAATTCAACATCCAGGTCATTCCCCTTGTGTTCTTCCTCCTGCCTGGTGCTAAGACTGAATTCTATACCAGAGCCTTCAAAATTGTCTGGGATGCTTTGAGCTCTCTTCCTGTCAACAATCTCCCTCTTCCCACCCACGCCACCATAGCAAACCCTTCCTCTGCTGAGAAGGATGAGTCTGCCCTAGCTGCTGAGTAGCTAGCTTATGCGCGCTCACTTGGATCAAAAGTTATACTAATGGACTTTGAGCTTGCTCAGTTAAGAGCCTTTGAGGCCACCTTCAATTGAGAAGTACAGGGCTGCTTCTTGCATTTTAGGCAGGCTCTCATCAAGAATCTCAAGAGAGAGAAGGGCCTTTTTGAGAAGTATCTCAACAATGGTAAAGGGAAGTGCTGCTTTTCCTTGACTCAGTTTGATGCCTTGGCTTTTGTGCAGCTGGAGCATACTGGGCGTGGCTTTGAGGCCCTCCTGGAGGATGATTATGTTAAGAAGCACTCCACTATTTTCAAGGTCTACCTTAATTACTTTGAGCGCCAATGGGTAGGAAAGAAGGTGACTGCTTGGAGAGGAAAGAGCAGGGACACTTTGCCATGAAACTGCCAGAGCGCCATTCTCAAGGGAGATATGAAGACCACCTCTGGCCTGGAGGTGTGGCATAAACACCTGAAGGCAAAGTTTGGGGCCAACCCTAAGTTCAACAAGTTCTTCCTCAAGCTGCAGGAGGAGTAGGCTCAGAATGTCTCTAAGTTTTGTGACCTGGCCAACCAGGTGGCCCCCAAGAAGAGAAAGAGTAAGGAGCAGGACTACCAATAGGATGTCCAGAAGGTAGTCAAAAAATATAAAGTGGCATAGATTAAGAAGTACCTTGAAGATGTGGCTACTGCCCTTGCTGGTGGCTTCAATTAGCCCACTAAACCTTGCTTTGCTTTGCCTTTATATTTTTTACTTTTAATTTTTTAATTTATTTATATTGTACTAATTTTTAGGTATAAATGGTAGGTTTTAGGTAAAGTTTCAAGGTGGTTTTGTAATAAATATCTTATATTTTGCTAATTTATCTTTAAGGTATGAGATATTTTCAGCTATGCTTATTAAAGTATAATAAATTAAATATAGAATTCTCTTATATTTTGTATTTGGTATAATACATTAAATATCTTTATTTTTGTCTCATTGGAATTTTAATTTTTATGGGAATTTAAAACTTTTTTATAATAAAGAGTGTAATTTGTATTGTAAATTAAAAAATTATTGCCTATGTCTCTGTATTCTTATTATTTATGGTATTTTTTATTGCATTTATGAGCTTTCTGGGGTCATTTTATTATAATAATGTATTTTATTTTTTATATTAAAAATGTTCAGGGTAAAGTGTGCCATTAATTAAAAAAGCAACAGCATCCAGAAGATGACATTAAGTAAAACCAGGTTATCACTTTACTATAGTGTCAATATGGCCACTGTTGGCATTTTTAGTGTCAATATGACCACTTTCAACATTATTAGTATTAAAATGGGCGCTGTTGCCAAAGAAATGCTTACTGCAGACACTCTATCAAGGCTATACTGTAAATATCTCCTATGATCTGATAAAGACCCCAATTGGCCCATGTTAATAATGGGAAATCTCCAAGAGGAGTTCACACTTGGTACACCAATGGACATCCAAGAGAAAGTCCTTAAGAACAAACATCTTTTCAAAACATATATGGTATGCTACACCACATAATACCAAGTGGCAACAATGTACCCTATGTCCTGTCAACAAAAAAGATTGACACCATCCTTTGATGCCACAGATACCTGTGAAAAACCTGTAGTAGAAACTTACATTGATATATCAAGATATACTACTGGTGGACCAACATGCTGAACAACATCAAGGAAGTACTAGACAAATGCAAAGTCTGTGAAAAGTATGCCTGCTCCAAGGCACCCCCAAGTCAGTATACCAGTGTCATTTACCAAACCTTTCAAAGTATGGTCACTGGATATTGTGGGACAATGCCTGACAATAAAAAAGGCAAAAAGTACATTATCACAGCTATCAACTATGCAACTAGGTGGCCTGTATCACAAGCTACAAAAGAACATAAAGGAAACAATGCAAGAAGGTTTGATAATAAAGAAACTATATAGCTAAGCTTGGAAAACCTGAGCTCCTAATCATAGAAAGAGGGACTGAACTTAAAGCCATTGATACCAACATCTACCTCACCAAAAACAGAATAAAAACACCATAGCTAGCTCCTATCACCCACAAGCAAACAGAAGAGTTGAAAGACTGAATGGTTACCTTGTAGAAGCCCTTGGAAAATTATCTGACAATAATAAAAAAGCCTGGGTTGACATGCTGCCAACTTTCCTTATGGTCTGCAGAACATGAGTCAACCGCAATACAGGCAAAAGCCTATATGAACTTGTCTATGAGCATAAACCTGCCATTGTTAGCACTACCTCAGGGCCATGTTTACCTCTTCTTAAAAAGGTACCAGACAACAGTAATCCTGGTGTACAGTGCACCAGGAAGGACCAAGAGAATAAGGAAAAGGAAAGAGTTGAAAGAGAAGCAATCCTAATACAACAAGAACGCTTCCAAGTTGGGGACAAGATCTGGGTTGTTAACCAAAACATGCACATGGTGGATCCAGGATTACAAGGACCAGGAATTGTCATGGAAGTCAAGCCCAACAATAATTACCTCATCAAAGGTATTGAAGCTTGAACAGAACTCAAATGTATGCATCATGACTGCATCTGCTTATGTAAAGCAAGAACAACACAGCGTAACTCCCGGCTCCCTGTACCCAATACCAAACTGGACTAATACCAAGCCCAGATCCCCGGCACTCTCAAGAAAATTCCTAAGGTTCCACCTTCCAACACCCCAGGGGGAGATGTTGCAACATCTACAATTACTCCCTTTTGGGAAACTAATTCCTCAAGTGACTTACCAAATGATTCCTGCACTAATCATTAAGTTGGTGGCACTGTTATCATTCAGTCATTTATTACAGGGATCAAACATTTTGAATCCTAAGCGGAACATAACTTGAACAAGCCTTGTGACTTAAGAGAAACAATCACTTGGATAATCCCCATGACTACCATGACATACATGGACAATATGTGGCTCCCCATGATACTATATAATATCCTATATGCATATACAATAAAGTAATATGTTCTTCTTAATTTCCCCCTTTACCTTGTTTATTATACTTCCCAGAAGTATATACTTGACATAAGTGATGTCAACAGGGAAGAAATTTCCAACCTCCCCAGCTATATACTGCTGGGAAGAAGGTTTTAGGCTTGGCAGGGCATCTTGATTGGCCAGCTGGTCATATGATACTGTTTTCTTGGAACTGACATCTTCTAATTGGCTACTCAGGGGTGGTAACACACTAATTTCATGCCCTGGTGTATGGTTCAAACCTTGTGGTTTCCCAGAGATCTTTTGGGGGCCAAAATTCCCAACTTCTGAAGGTTTTGGCTAATAGTAATCATTTCCAGAGGTAAAGGCCGCTTCTTAGGGTGCCTCCAGATGCAAGCGTCCCCAGGGCATCAATTTTGGCATTTTAATAATAGTGCTGTAAGTTAATGATACCTTATTATCAGGCCCAATTGTGCAATTGAGGATTCACATCCCTTAGTGTTTATGTTATTTAGTTCTTTGGCATGGTTATTACGGGCCCTGAAAGTTGAGTTTGCAACAGCTGTCAAGAAGAAGAAGAATCTCCTGGCTGTCTTTGGACTGGCATGGAGCAGGGATCAGTTGGGGGTGCCTCCAGTAACAAAGACCATGTTTGATAAAACAAAACACCAGAAGAAAATTAGCATAGTGTTTAACAAACTGTGCAAGTTTACTGAAGCCTTTGTTGGGAAAAGGCGTTACCTCAGGTTTACCTGGGGTACCTGTTTTTTTTGGGATGAGCAAAAATTTTAAGGACTTAAATATGGTCCTTCTTGGAATTGAAAAGGTCAGGCTATCACTGGACAGGAAGAAGGTCCCCCAGGTTACGGCTTGGTTGATCATGTGATACTGTAATACCCTAGTATTGAGGGTAAAACTTTAGTAACATAAGAGGGAAGTTTAGGCAGCTGGAAGTTGTTCAAGACTTAGACAATTAGATAGAGGTTCATTGTCTGCCAGAAGGCTTTGGAAAGGATGTTGCATTGTCCAAAGCTGCCAACAAGGTACAGTGGCGTAACCAAGGGAATCACATAATTAGCCAAGCTGGGATTGGGCAAGATGATACCAGAGGTGTCCATGGATTTACATTCAGTGAGTTGAGTTGTGTTAGCTCATGATATAATATCTCTTTGGGTTCCTGTGGATCAGGTTCAAACTGAGCATAGGTTGGCTGATTGCCCCCTATCCCAAGGTAAGCTGTCAAGAACGCTTCAAAAATGATATAATTCATCTTCAGAATTGGGGAAGGGGTAATGGTTCTAATAAGATTACTTTCTTAGTCTAGGTAGAGGATCAATTAATGTGATAATATTCAGGAGGATATTCACTAAATAATAGCACAATCTATCATTGAGGGTTTTGTCTTTATTTATACTAGTGGACCTGCAAGGCATGGTTATTAGAAGGCATGGCATTGGGGAACCAAGAGTCTGAGTTGCATCTGTTATTCCCTTTTCTGGATTGGCTTGGGTGGCTGGCAATTGAGAAAGTTTGGCTGGATCTCAGTTTGCATTGGCATAGTGCAAGTTGGGCCTTCTTCATGCATCCAAATTCATTTACTGAATTTGGTGCATGATTTTCACTGTTAGAGAGCCTGTAAGTCTATTCCCCATTTGGTAAACTCCCAGATTGGGCAGCAGTTTTTCTTAATTTTGGCTTTGGGAAAATTGCCTTTTCTGGTTTCCCAATTTAGCAATTTCCCTAAGGAGTGGAAGGGGACTGGCCTTCTGGCATGGAAGGGCAAGGGGTAGCTGGTAGCAGGTGCACAAGAGAAAACACACACAGACTGGCTCACAGGTTCCTGGTTTGCGGGTGGGGCTGGCAAGTGTGATGGGTGTCTGCTTGTTGGCAGTGGGCAACAGCTTGATGGTAGTAGGCTTCTGTGTGGTGGTGGTGTGTGTCTGCTAGCTGGCAGCAGATGTCTGCTCAGATGATAAACTTTTATTGTGTATTTTAAGTTCTGTTTGGACTTTTGTTTTGTGTATTCTTCCTTTATTGTTGGTTTGAGATGTTTGTTGAACCTCTTGTGGCCTAGATAGTGGAATATTTACATGTTTTTGCCAATTGAACTCAAGTTGGTTACATGACTACTAGAATCAGGAATATTCCTGACAGATACAGGACGCCCCAGTCTTGGCTGGAATTTACAGGTTTGCAGCTCTTCCTGAAAAGCTGCTGCTTCACTCCCATCAAAACCTAATACTTTTTAAAAGATGCAGAGAATAATTTAATAGTGATATATCCACTGTTTACTGTATGGTGGTGGAGTTTGTGTACCGCCTTCATTGCCAGGTGGTTGCATATATACAAACCTACTATAGGGTAATTGAATAAAACCTCTTTCCTCTTAATATATATTAATTTTTTGCTTTAATTAATTATAAACAAATTTTTTAGATTAGCAAAATATTACTGAAAATCTTAGAGAAGGTCTTTATACAGGTATAGTAATATTTGTTAAGAAAAATCACATATAACTTGAGCGCTATATTTACTTTTTAAAACAATTTTTATATTTATTGCCAGTAGTGACATTATTATATAATCATTATGCTTTGGTAATGAGTGTTTGGGATAGCCATCACAGACTATAATAAAATAAGTTAATTTACAATACAGAAATTAAACCTCTGTGTCAATGGTGCCACTTTATGTGATTACAGGCTTGGCAACATCTAAATACAGTAGTTTTAAAAGCTATGGCAACAACCAAAAATACCTCAGATTTAAAAAAAAATGATTTCATATTTGAACAAAATCCATGTTGCAAAAGATTCAGAATTCAAATAATTCAAACAAAATTGGTAAATAAATGAACTGTCAAATAAAAAACAAAATTTGACTAGCCCATTATACAAAATTATAGAAAATATCAAGCAGTGTTGTTTAAACCACAAACAAAATGTACTGACACAACAAGTGAGATGAATGGATGCTGTTCTGGAGTATATTATGATCTAATCAGGATTCATATGAGGCACCAACAGAAGGACTAGGTTGAAACAAAATTTGAGCAATATTCAACAAGCACAAAACAAAATGAAGTCACATAAGATGTGTAGTATGAGCAGCCTAAAATAGAAAAATAACAGTTTAACAGCCAATCAACAGCTAACTGATTTAGAAACAGAGGCAATTTTATTCATTTTTATGGATCCTTATTTGTGTATAATGGTATGAGAACCTTCCAAATATGGAATGGTGATTAAAATAAAAATAAATCATAAAAACTTTAAGCTTCTACTTTTAGTGATTTCATCCTAGGTTTTAATTCACTATGGTTTTCAACAGCAACATTTCAACGGCGCCAGCAGCAAAACCAGCTTCAATGGAGGAGAGGCTCAGGATGTGGAGTCACCCATTTATACCCAAGCTTTTGAAGCAGGTAACAAGGAAGCTGTCCTATACCTGACCCCCAGCTCATATGGCTTTGACTTGTTCAGTAGTCATGTAGTGTCTAGCTCTTCCCCTGCTCCCGTACCTACCCCCACACAAGCTGCCCACCAACTTACCAATCAGGATGGCAACCTTGATTTGGAACAACTTCCTGCCACCAGCCAACCTGCCGCCCCCTACAGCCAATCAGGCTTCAGCTCCCCTGGCCCAGCGCCCCAAGCAACAAATCATCACTTCCCAAATTCTTCAGGAAATTGTGGCACTGAATCTACAGGGTCTGCCCTGGGAACAGATTGCCGCCCAGTTGCAATTTACCCAAGCTATTGTCATGCGGGAATTCAACAACCTGATGAACAGGGAGAATCTGATCATGATGGCCAATAAGCCCAAGAAGGCCCCTGAGTCACAAACTCTGAGGCATACTCAATCATGCTTGACCTCCTCCAGAGGGATCCCAAGCTTCCCTTGACCCAGGTCCCAAAGCAGCTTGCGCACCATAACATATGGGTGTCTGAGCGCATGGTGTAGCTCTGGATGCATGGAAAGGTGGCTTCAGTATGAGTTCTTACCAATGTTGCCAGCAACCAATGGGATGGTGCTGAAGATTCCTTGTATGATTATGCCATTGAATCCATCCTGGTCTCATGCCTGTTAATTTTGTCAGATGACATCATGTTTGTCTCATACTACAAGTTATCAATTGTGTTTGATAATTTTGGTGAGCAATAAAAGCTGCTGCCAAGAATAGAAGGAAGAAGGTCAAGAAGGGGATGTTCATTGGTGCATTTCTGGCTGTTTTGGCCAAGGATTTTGTCTACTATTGGACAAACCAGGATTTCACCAATGGCTACAAGTATGTCCACATCCTTGATGGAATACTTGACTCCCGGGATGGCTTAAATTCTAAGCATCAGGTTTTCTTGCGCCACCAGATGGAGGATAGCTTCACTGCCCTTGAGGCCATCCAGCAACACAGGCAATAGGCCTCAGTATACCCCGCCGGCCACGCAGACATCCATCTGGCTGATGTTGTCTTCTTTAACATTGGATCCCTACTATAGGAGCGCCACCCTTAGGCTTTCAACAACCTCTATCTTGGGGTCCTTGACCACAATTCTCTCTTTGGTCACCAAATGGTGGCTGACTTGTTTGTGCAAATAGTTTTCCATGTGAATATGGGCAACCAATCACAAAAAGACAAGTGCCTAACACCTCAACCCAAAGCCACCTATTAACCAATCCAGCCAATGACAGACAAGGAATGTAACAAGCATTATATGGCAGCCATCACATGCAATTCTCCTACCCCTATCCCCACCACCACTACCCCCACCTTCCAGCCCCACCCATCCAATCCCAGACCCCCAGGCCAGCACTGCCTCTACGTCTTCCTTCCTGCGCTATTCTGTCTACTAGGTATCACTTTTCCCTCCCCCAGTAAACCCCCTGTTGCCAAACATTTTCTATTTATATTATTTTTATTTTGAATTTCAATTGTTCATGTTCTCTTTGGTTATAGTTGGTTTTATTCTTTATGTTCAGCTTATTTCTATAAAATCATATATTTGCCATGTCATGTATCTAGATCCAGAACACAGTTATTTTTAGCACTTAAACACAGCCCCCTGTGAAAATATTAACAACAATTTGGTGATCAACTAAGTTTAAATTAGAAACTTATAGGTTAATTGTGTTTAGATAAAGTTTTTACTGATCCAAATTAAAAACCTTAATGATAAACTTTAAGCTAATCAGGAGTCAAGTGATAAAGTAATTGTTGTGACATAAAGGGTTATTCAATAATTCTTTGATGCAGGTGCGCTAATTGATCTGATTAGCTGATTGTTTTGCCATTGTATACCTTTGCCGCTGTGGCAAGTTGTTGATGGACTAGTATCCAATAAGCTGCTGGGTTAGCACTAGTCCACCAACAACTTGCCACAGCAACAATGGCACACAATGACAAAACAACCAGCCAATCATATTAATTAGTGCACATGCATCAAAGAATTATTGAATGACCCTTTATGTCACAACAATCACTTTATCACTTGGCTCCTGATTGGCTTAAAGTTTATCATTAAAGTTTTGAATTTGGATCAGTAACAACTTTATATAAAATCAATTAACCTAAAAAATTTTGATTCAAATTTAGCTGATCACCAAATTGTTGTTAATCTTTTCACAAGGGGATGTGTAAAGTGACAAAAATAATATGACAATTAAGGAAACAATGCTGACACAAAGCAAACAACACATATTGAGATGAGCGTAAAACATATACACAATGGGTAAAAAGATGGGATAGAATAGCAAATGGGAAAATAAACAGGGATAAACAAAGAGGCAATAATATCAGAATAACATAGTTTATTGGGGTGAAAGATATAAAAACACATGAAAAGGTCAGTAAAAATCAATAAGAGAATTGGAGAAGCTGCTTAAAGACCTTGACTCAGCAATTGCTGGAATTAAAGAAATTGATTGCAAGGTCAAAGCAAAGGTGAAGGCTGCTGTCCTCAAAGGCAAGAAACTTGACAGGGTGACATCCGAGGCATTAATGACCAAAATGCCTGACACATCAGAGAAGACCATTGAGCGCCTGCTCAAAGTTCAAAAAACTGTAGATGTGGGCCTGCAATTTAAGTCCTTTGCCCTCTCTGTGCCGTCTGTCTGGGTCAACAACCCTGAGATGTATGCACATGTCGTAAATACCTCTATTTACCATGTTTTGATTTTGCCTTTGGTGGGCCATTTTGAAGACAAATCTCTTGCTTTTGCTTTTGCCTCTCAAAATGAGTTGATGACTGAATCAGGAAGTACAATTGTTTGGTTTCTTGATCCTGCGCAACTCACTTGCCCCACTCATGCTGGTGACAATTGATCCTACCGTCCTGATAGTGTTTTGTGGTATCAACAACCACTATATATTCCTTTTCCTAATTCACCAATAAAATTAAGTTCTATTCACATTTTTGTCTTTGTGTCTTCTGTACTTCCACGCCTCTCTCTAGCCACAACTAGTAGAGAATATTCTTCCAGGGCCGCAAGGTAAACACATAGCCTTCCCTGTCATCTAATCAAGACTTAGTATGAATCCAATCCTAAGGTTAGGATTTCCTGTTGTGTGTCTGTGCCACGCCTCAGAACACAACAAAAATAATGCTCATTACAGGGGCTGTAAGCCCCTCAGTTATCCCTTTTGCATCCACGTTTTCAGGTCCTTTGCCTCTGCCTATACAAGAGTCAACTTCACCTTAAATTACTAGCCCTCCTATTGAGGAAGATATTGCCAATCAGCCTATTATCCCTACTGTACTGAACCTCAGGAATGGTCCCTGCCTAGTTGCTTACCCCATGGGTACCCCTGACTTAGAACAAGTCATGTCAGTAGCCCTTGGGATAGCCTGTGAAGGAGCCATCCCTTGCCTTCAGCTGCAGTTCAGTCAAGTGGAATACTACAAATTGATTGTGGCTCCTCAATTTCCATAACATCTCCTCTCAGCGGCTGGCTCTGCTGAGCACTTACTATCATCCTTTGTGCAGCCTGCCTTGGCCCACCATCAAATGGTGTTGGGGCTCCACATCCAAGAAATCTTGTCTCTACAAGCCGCCGTCACTTATCACTGGGACCAGTTTGCTGACTACCAACAGTGCATTCATTCCCTGTTTTCCTTAGTATCTGACAATCAGTGCAACTCTGTTACCTCCCAAACCCATTTGGTTAATTCTATCAAAGGAATGTGCCAGTCCATCACTGAATACATTAGAGAGCGTCTACACAAGTTTCACCAGCTAAAACAATCCTGGAAAACTCAAGTAGATTCCACCTTAAACGTTTATCTCACCAACTTCAAAAAATTTGTGCAACAGCTTAATGCATTCAGCACGTATTCCTTCAAGCAACTACAGAAGGTAGTGGACTTTGCTGTTAATGGCCTCAATGAACTCAGTGTGGTGTTTGATCAAGAAAGAGCTGCCACTGCTGCTGCTATAGCCAAACTCCAGAGTCAAGTGAATGGATTAGCTATGCCCAAGCCAGATGTTCCACCCTCTCCCCCTTCTGATGATTTGGCAGATCAAGAGCAAAGAATATGGAACGCTACTTGAGAGCTATGTACAGCTACTTGCAGTCAAGGACGTCCTACTGAGGTACCTCAACCTGCCCTCCAGGTGCTTGAGTTGACTGCTCAAGTTGCGGAGCTACAGCAAGAACTTGCCGCCCTATGTGAGATGATGGCAACTGCTGCTAGTCCAGTTGGGGTTATTGATGAAGATGGTTGCTGCCCTGGCTTACCCGGAGCTCCTCAAATCCAATGCGCTAGGGAACTAATTGTCCTAGCTAATGAGGTGGATCAATTGAAACAGGATCATACTGAACTGGATAGAGACATGCAAGAGATGAATGATGTGATTAACTCTGTTAATGATAGGTTTGCCCCTTGGCTCTCAGTGGGGCCATCCCTTGCTTCTTGACTGGCTGAGCTCTCCACAATAGTGTCCACCCAAGGTCAACGCTTAGATGCTACTGCACAACAGACCACTCAAGCTGTCAATACGGGTGCCCGTGCTGTTGAGACCCTGACTACCCTTGAAGAGAGTGTTTGTCAGCTATGGGCTAGACAGCCCCTCTCTGAATCCAAGGCAGAGTTTTCCCTGCATATAAACGTACTTGATAGCAACAATGGTGGCCTAACTCCCAAAGCACACTTCAAGCCTATCTTTAAGCAAGTCTTTGATCCAAAAACCTTGACCATTGTAGCTTTCCTAACTATCTACAAAACTGCAATGAGACAAGCTTCAGACAAAGTTAAGAAAGAACATATTCTGACCTGTCTACATCTGACTTTCCAGGAGGTGGTGGTGTCTGAGCTTCTCACCATTGAGACGTGGGAAGATATGAAGCAGCTTCTGATTGATGAGTTTGGTGGTGACCTTAGCCTGGAAGTAAAAAAGGATGCTTTTATGCACATTGCTTTCAAGCCTAAAGAGATGCTAGCCAAGTTTGCAGACAGATTCTACATGGAAGGACAGCAACTTATAACAAGCTGACAGTTGACAGCCCATGAAGCCTACATGGCTTGCGCTCAAGCCCTCATAGGTAACTAACTTCTGTGCCTTCACTTCAAAGCCCATAAGGCTATGCTTTCCTCCATGAAGAGCATAAAGATGCTGTTGCAGGATATGCACCTTACCCATTCTGGAGCAGTTGTTAGGGAAGGTTGAGCTACTTCTAACTCTGGTTTGTCTTCCTGTGGTCCTTGCATTCTTACCATGAACTTGCAAAATCCTCCTTGTTGCCAAGGTTACCACAACTGTAGTCAGATAGGTCATCATTCTCAAGTCTGCACCAACTCATAGGTTGAGGAGCTGATCCAAAAGAGCAGGCAGGAAAAGAACAGTCAACCTAGAGGCAGAGACGCTCTCAGTTACAATTCTTCCTGGTCTCTTTCAATCCCTCCCTCTATATCTGACTACAAGCCTGCTGATAATGAGGCTCCTCCTATCCTCCTCTTGTTTCACAATATCTCTGATGACTCTGAACTGGATGACTCTGATACTGACAACACCAATGCATATGGGTACTCTGTTCTGGCTGTTCCTGAAACCATTGCAGTCCCCTATAAATTGCGCTCAGGAAAGACTACAACTACTGCTAAGCCTTTGCCTGAAGCCAAAGAAATTGTCTCTCACCCTTACCTCACTCCTGCTAAGAGGTCCCCTGTGCTAGTAGAGTTGTCAGAAGAAGCTGCCAAGGTTGCTGACGCTGTCTTCAAGAATGTATCTGTTTTGCTCCCTCTCTAAACTGTTTATAAGGAGTTCCCATGGTTAAGATGCATGATTGAGAAGTGGTATAAGGAACTAGCAGAGGCTCAAGATATCTTGGCTGTCCTTCCACCCTTTGGTTGCACTACCACTTGAGTAGAGATATCCATTCAAAAAGTGAAGATCAAGGCCGATCTAGACACTGGCTTGCCAGTCAACGTGGTCTCCTCCAAGCTTGTGAAGAAACTCAAACTTGCTCCTGACCTCAATTATCACCAGTTGTATGGCACAGCTGGACTGTCTATGACCTGTGCCATAGGGGCGTACTCCGCTCTACCCATGTGGTTTGGCAAGCTTCTCCTAGCTGCTCCATCAGTTGTCTTGGAAAACAAGAATTACAATCTCTTAGTTGGCACCCAGTTCCTTAGGGAATATAATGGGATAATCAACTTAAAAGATGGCTACCTCTCAATTCTGGAATATGAAGTCCCTCTGATCTTTGAGGAGCCATTTAAAGTTCCTGGGAAACGTCTCAAGACATGCGCCTTGGAATACCCCACTGGGGTTTTCAACCTCAAATATTGCACCCACTCTTCAAACATGAAATGTCCACCCATGGCATGTCCTGAGTCTGAAGGGATCCCTCTCCTAGCCACGTCTGCTATCACCATCTCACCTGGCTCCCAGGCCAATCTAGACTCCCAGATATCATATGAACTACCTGAACGTACCTTCTTGGAGTTGTACACTCCCTCCTTGTTAGGACGCAACAAACCTTATCTCTGTCCTGGGATCCTAGATGTCTCTCATAAGGACCCTGTTCAATTGTTGGTAGCCAACCTGACTGCACTCCCCATGAACATGTCTAGGGGGCAGGTTGTTGGATATGGCAAGTTGTTAAGCGCTCCTGATGTCCTATCTCTTCATCCCTTTGGCATGTTTCAAGATTTTAACCTACCTGAGGATAAGCCCCAAGTCCTATTGTTGTTCACTGCGCAAGACTTCCCACAGCTGTCCCTGGTTCAACAGAAAAAGGTGCTAGACTTGCTAGACCAATTTCCCGCCATCTTTGCAAAGGACAGTACCAACTATGGGTTGGCCAAAGGCCTTATCCATCAGATTAACACTGGTAATGCTCCTCCCTTCTGTGCTAAACCATATTGCTGCAGCTGCGTGGAGGACGCCCAGGTATCTTAAGAGCTTAAACAACTGTTGGACGCTGGGCTGCTGGCACCTTCCCAAAGTCCTTGGACATTCCTGCTACTCATCCTAAAGAAGATGGATGGAGGACATTGTATTGTGATGGAATACTGCTGCTTGAACTCCTTGACCAAAAAGGACTTGTACCCCTTGCCGTGTATTGATGATGCTCTTCAACGTCTTAGAAGTTCTAAGTTTTTCTCTGCAATGGATCTGGAATCTGGATACTGGAAAGTTGACCTTTTGCCCAAGGATTGCCAAAAAGCCGCGCTCATTACCTCTGAAGGGCTTTTTGAGCCTACTCGCATGCCGCAGGGACTCTGCAACACCCAGCTACCTTCCAAAGGGCCATGGACTCCATCCTCTGTGACTTGAAGTTGTTGTGCGTCCTAGTATACTTGCATGATATAACAGTTTTCAGCATTACCTTCACCAATCACCTGGCTCATCTCAAAGAGGTGTTCATAAAGATTTGAGAAGCTGGCCTTAAGCTAAAACCTTCCAAGTGCGCCTTCTTCAAAGAACGTCTTGAATTCTTGGGCCATGAAGTAACCCAGACTGGGATTCACCCAATGACTAAGAAGGTTGAAGCCATTGACAAAATTCTTCCGCCCATCAACCTGCAAGAGGTACAAGTCTTTCTAGGGATGATGGGCTTCTATAGACAGTTTATCCCTGACTTTTTCAATACTAGTGAACCTCTAGTCCAGCTGTTACATAATGTCCCTTTTGAATGGACCTCCAGTCAGCAGCAAGCCTTTGAGACCCTTAAGCAAAAACTCAAAGAAGCTCCCATCCTAGTGTATCCTGACTACAATAAGGAGTTCATCCTATACACTAACGCTAGCAATCTTGCTATTTGAGCTATTATGGCCCAAATAGACAATGAGAGTGTAGACCATCCTGTGGCTTACACTTCCTGTGTGCTAAACAAACATGAGAAGAACTATAGTGTTACAGAGAAGAAGTGTATTGCCGTTTGCATGCAGTCAAGCAGTTTTGTCACTATTATATGGTACCCACTTCACAGTTGTCACTGACCACGCCTTGCTTAAGTGGTTACAACAGCTTAAAGAGCCTGAAGGACGCCTAGCTAGGTGGGCTCTACGTCTGAAAGGATACAGCTTCACTGTGATCCATTGCCCTGGGATTCAACACCAGAACGCTGATGGATTATCCAGAATGCCCATTCTTGCTTTGCATCCTGAAGAGAGTGATTGGTTATCAAAAAAATTGGGTACCCTTCTTCTTGGGAAAGTGAGACAGAAGAGGTAAAACTGGCCTTGTCCAAGCTATCCAAAGATATCCTCATATGCAATAATCAGCTCTTCAAGAAGGTACAAGACCAGTATCTGCCTTATGTACAACCCAGTCTTTGCCTCTTGTTGGTGTTGCAAGCTCATAAAGAGACTGGGCATGGAGGCATTGCCAAAACCTTTGACTGGCTTCAAAAGAATTACTTCTGGGAGAACCTTTGCCTGCTGATCCCAGAAGTCATAGCTAGCTGCTACAACTTCCAGCTGCAGAGGCCTTGAGCTGCTGCCCACGAGTTCAAATTAGTTCCCCCACAACATGCCTTTCATACTGTCAGCATTGATGCAGTAGGTCCTCTCCCCTGCTCACGTTCTGGGTGTTACTTTATTCTGATTGCTGTTGATCACTTTAGCAAGTGGGTAGAGGCTCACCCTACAAAGGACATCACGGCTAAGACAACTGCTGCCTTCCTGTTACAAGATGTTTTCTACCGCCATGGCTGTCCTCAAGTGTTGCTCTCAGATAATGGGACTAGCTTTAATGCCAAGCTGATAACCTCTGTTGTTGAAGCTTTGGGATCACACCAGTCCTTCTCTTCCCCCTACAATCCTTCTACCAATGTGGCAGTTGAGCGTACAAATTCAACACTGGTCTCTATAATGAGGAAGCTCACCTACTCTGACGCTGCCAATTGGGACCTATACTTACCTGCTGCTCTCTTTGCATACTGCCTTAGCAAACATTGTGTCACTGGATACTCCCCTTTTGCTATGTTATATGGGCAAAGAGGCTACTATCCCCTCGCTCTTGGCCCCCCTGCTTACCTCTGATAAGGCCATGAATCCTGACAACCACATCTAGGATCTAGTCAACCGCAAATTGATATACAGGCCACTGCCTACACTTCTGCATACAAGAATAAGATGCTTGAACTTTCTCCCAATAATGCTGGACGCTTCCCTCTGCCTGAATTTGATGTTGGTGACCATGTACTTTACTACCAACACAGAGTAGGTGGTTGCACACATAAGTTGGACTCTCTGTGGATTGGCCCTTTAGAAGTGACCTTTGAGCAAGGGTCCAAATACACTGTTTAGCTCCTCTCCAGTGGCTGTCCTTTTGCTTGAGTGTACGCAAAGTTCCTTTGTAAATACCACCCTCCTAAGGCTAATCTAGGGGAGGACAATGTTGTGAATACCGCTATTCACCATGTTTCAATTTCGCCTTTGGTGGGCCATTTTGAAGACAAATCTCTTGCTTTTGCTTTTGCCTCTCAAAATGAGTTGATGACTGAATCAGGAAGTACAATTGTTTGGTTTCTTGATCCTCCGCAACTCACTTGCCCCACTCATGCTGGTGGCAAGTGATCCTACTGTCCTGGTAGTGGTTTGTGGTATCAACAACCACTATATATTCCTTTTCCTAATTCACCAATAAAATTAAGTTATATTCATATTTTTGTCTTTGTGTCTTCTGTACTTCTGCGCCTCTCTCTAGCCACAACTAGTAGATATTATTCTTCCAGGGCCACAAGGTAAGCACATATCATTCCCTGTCATCTAACCAAGACTTAGTATAAATCCAATCCTAAGGTTAGGATTTCCTGTTGTGTGTCTGTGCCGCGCCTCAGAACACAACAGCACATCTCAAGCCAGCCAAGCAAGCAAGAACTGAGGATACAGAACTGTCTGCTCAACTGCTTGCGCCAAGAATGGCCAAGCCAGCCAAGGCTGCGGGCAAAGAGGAAACACACAAAGGTAACCTAATAATCAAAATTAATAAAGATTTCAAAATACTTACCTTTTTTTAGAAAAAATAAACAGTGAAATCTGCTGGGTCCTGGTCCCCTTTGTCCCTGCCACATTCTACTCACACTACGCCAATCATGTGACAAGGCAGCTGTTTATGTCCCCCCTGTTTTGGAAAATCTAGAGGACCACGTTTATGGTACCTTTCTGATGTCCTGGGAGGTGTTAGCCAGGCTGACACATGGCAAGGGGCACACAGGTGGGCTGTTGCTACCTACAGGGATGCCTAACTGGTATGCCTGGACCTGGTATCTCTCAGTGGAGTTTACTGTGTAAACTCCATTGAGCTTATTTGGGATGTCCTGGAGACGCTCCTGTGAGGTTCCTGTCCACCAGTCTCCAAAGTGTGTCCTGGTTCATAGCCAGGGACCAGATGGAAGGGGATGTCATTCTCTAGTAAGGGAAAATGTATCTCAGAAATATGTGTAGGTGTCAAAATGGCTTTTATTCACTCTCAGAAGGAAGATCCCCTTAGAAACCTTCTGGTATATGGCCTGGGGGGGTCAAGGAAACAATATGGATTTTCCAATACTTGGAGTCCTCCAACAATATCTTGGACTCTTTGTACTTGGGTTTAGACTCCTGCACCTTAGTCTTGGATTTTTTCTCCTTAAACTTGGACTCCTGCGTGGTGCTTAGGATCCAGCTCCTTATTTCAAGCTCCAGCTCCTTTATCTTGGTATTCAGCTCTCTGTATATCTCTATTAGCCTTGGTATTCCACTTGTATCAGTCCAACCAAGCTCCTGCTGGCAATCAAAAGGCTTCCAAAAACCTCTTGGCAGAAACTCAAAAGACCTGTAAAAGACTCCGTAAAAGACCCAGAAAGACCCTGTAACTTTCCAGCTAGCTACTTTCTTATAGTGTCCTTTTCCCAACAGTTCCGCCTTCAAAATGGCTTTCTTCAGAAGCTTAAACCATCGCCGCTCACTTTTTTCTATAATAACTTAAGCTTACATACTTACTTTCTCAAAAGCTTAAAGTATTGATTCACTATTTCCTTGCTTATACTTTAAGCTTTTGGCTTCCAACCAATCATTTTCATCAGGAAACCTGCCAGAACTCAACCAATGAATACAGAGCGCAAAAATAGACCATTTCTGAAGTTCTACTGGGATCCAACTAGGAAATCAATTTACATTGCTTAAACCGCTCAAATCAACAACTCTTTGCGCACCAAAGCAATAACCGGTCCATTATTCCAGCACCAGTCTTCCCAGAATTCAACCTAAAGCAATTTAAATAGTAGAATACTATTTAAAGTGTTTTTTAGACCTCTTCAACGTTTTCCCCATATATTTACAAACATTGTAAAATCCAAGGAAAACGTCCCACCAAAACAACTTTGTATCCAGCTCTTGTAGCAACATACCTTCATCTATCCTAGGAACTTAATAAATAAATATCTTACCCACACTTCTATCCACATTTCTTCTTGAGTTTAAACTACTAAGCCAAGGAAAAACATTCCACATTTTCCCACCTCAGCAAATCAATTTGGCAAAATCTTGGCTCATTTCAAAAGACCACCAGTTCTTCACCCTCATCTTATGGTCATTCAGCCAGCTCCTTTATCATGATCAGCTAATCATGCATAATGATCTTCAAGTTCTTCAGTTTATTCTCACTTTGAACCATCTTGGTTCCAAACTTCAACATGAACCAACAGTCCCTCAACTAGTCTTCACTATGATCATACAGTCCTTCTTACTAGTCTTCACTACTAAACCCATACTATGAACCACCTTGGTTCTTTATCTCAGTCCCTGTTAACAGAACCTGTAGACCCAGGCATGAGTCTACATTGAACTGGAGTTTGACTTGGCCCTTGCAAGTGGCATTCCACTTAGGCCATTCAACCATAGATCAATGTCTATGTGTTGTCTTTACTCACCCAGGTGATTAAATCTGGGCTTTAAGTTGCAGAGTAATCAGCTCTACTTCCCAGAGGCCTGATCACACCAAGTTCTGCAGTTGCTTCCCTGAGCAACCACCTTGGTGACACCTCTGAGCAAATCTATGCCCTCCAATGCTCACTTTGGGATCTCCCCAAAGCTCCCATAGGGGCATAAACAAGGACACCCTACCAGTCTGTCAGGTAGGATGCTTGCTCACAGATCTCCTGCAATTGTATCAGGGTATGTAGAGCTCTCAAAGCTCATCCCCTCCCTGGCAGCCTGTGTTACCTGCCAGGGGTCCAAAACTTACAGCCCTGGTAGCCACCTTGCCTACCATGCTGGCATACTGTCAGGGATCCAGTCTTGGGTGGCTGGCCCATTGTTTTCAGGGGTGACTTGGTCCAGGTATTTTGCGGGCAATGCCCACCACAAGAGGGGAGCTAACTTCAAAAGGTAAGAGGCATACTTCCCCACCCAAGACCATGGGCCGGCAGCCGGTATTATAGTGTCAATCATCCCAGTGAGGGTGATGTACACAATCCTAAACAGCTTGCCAGTATGGTTGGTTGGGAGGTCAGGTGCAGAAGCAGGCATGGATTTTGGGGTCACAGGCGGTTCCATGGACAGGTTGTAAGCAGGGAGATAATTGAATTTTCCTCTGAACAACTTGGGTGTTAAAAATATCCACAGGCCTTGTTGGTTGTATCTAACTGCGGATTTTGTGTGGTCCAGGGGATCAAGTTTGAGTATCTTTTCCGGGGTGTATTCCTTGTATTCAGACTTCAGAAGGTAGTCAGTAAAGTGGATGGGTCCAAAGGGTACACCAGGAGGACAGAAAACAGCAGGCAGTGGGGCAGGCAGGCCAGGAGATCTTGAACTGAATTGGTAGACAGCAAATACAAAATAAGGCAATAGCTGTATGAGCCAAATTAACATAATCTTTATTCAAAAATGGCAATAAGTTTGGAGCGTGGAGTCCTTGGGTCTATATAGTACCCCCTTCCAAACTTAACACTTTCCATGAGGGGTTCATCAGGGCATTGGGAAGGCCAGGGCTGGGGGAATTGAGTGCTTGGGTCCAAAGGCGGCAAAATGGCACTTGGCCTGGGAGTTCTTTCATTGGTCAGGAATCTTGATTTGGCTGCCTGATTATCTTGCTTTAGTGTCAAGGTCATGGGACCAGGTTGCAGACCTGTGCCTCTTTCCTGGATTGGCTCTTGATTTGTTGCTGGTGTAGACTTTGAGTTTATGCTAATAGTTGCCAAATCAGTACCTCCATTTGGTGCAATTATTTCTTTGGTTTGTCTCTTTTTACCGCATGGGTCAATACGCTTGGTATCAGCTTGTGGGGGCTCAATCCCAGAAAAACGCAGGCGGGCGGTCCTGCGGTCCACAGGCCCAGCGGCCCAAAGGAATCCAGGTTTGGGGTTTGATCCCTGCTCCCTGCTCCTGGGCCTGGGTTTCTAGGGAGGAAGAATTGTCAATCCTGACACATAGTTTCCTACCCTGGCAGCCTGTATTAACTGCCAGTGTCTCAACAAAATCCAGCCTGAGTAGCACACACTACTCACCAGGCTAAACCACTCCCCACCCCAAGCAGCTAAAGTTCCCTGTTGAGCTATCTCATTCCTCACCTCTAGCAGCCACAGTTTCCTGCTGGGTGAGAACCTCTAGCCCATAGCAGCCAATATCTCCTGCCGGGTGGGGACTTCATTTGTCTTTAGTAGTCCTTTGTTACCTACTAGCCAGACCTTATCTTCCCTAGTAGCCATTATTCCCTACTAGGTCTCTAACTGCAACAAACCACCAAACTTTTATTTGGCCAACATTAGCCCCGCCTGCAAACCACAAAACATATGGAATGTCACAGCTTCCATTCAAGAACATACCAGAGATGGGCCAGGCCCATGCGGCTGCTTGCTTCTTCTTCCCCTTGGTGCATACACTCTCTTACATATTGGAAAAATTTGGACGCAATGTGTCAAAATTGGCTGTTGCAGACTCAACAGCTGTAAAGAAGACCAAAATCCTCCTTGCCAACTTTGGGCTGGCATGGAGTGCCAAAAAGACAGGGCTTCCTCTGGCAATGGATCACACCTTTGCTAAAAAAACATAAAAAGAAGATTAGTACTGTGTTCAATAAGCTGTGTGAGTTTACTGAAGCCTTTTCTGGACAAAGGCTTCATTTTGTTGTTTATCTGGGATTTCTCTTTTACTTCAGGATGGGTGCAAACATTGAGGACCTGGACAGGGTCCTTCTCAGGATTGACAAGGCCAGGCTCTCCCTGGATGGGAAGAAGGTCCACCCTGGGTACAACTTGGTTGACCATGTGATCCAGGACGCTCTGGTCCTGGTTGGAATTTGTGGTTCTGCAGCCCCACCAGAGAAGCTGCTGCTTCACTCCCACCTGACCATACTCCCTTTTACCAGCTTCTGTGAATATTTCAATCAGGATTTATCTACTGTCTACAGTGTGACAGTGGAGGTTGTGCGCCACCTCCATTGCTGGATGGGTACATACCAAAGAACCTATTACAGGCTCCCTTAAAACTCTCTTTTCCAATAAATATATTTACATTTTAGATTATTTTTATTTATGATAATTTTTTTAATTTTTATTTTAAAAAGCAAGTTTTGCAAAATAAATCCTGGAGAAGGTTTTCATAAAAGCCAACTAATATATGTTAATAAAATATACCTCTAAGTTGTACATTAACCATTTAATTTTTCTTTAATTTCATTTTTATGTTTATTTATTAAGAGGGATATAAATATATTTGTTTAATCCAGTATCAAGCGTTTAGGATAGCCTCAGATCCTTAATAAAAAAATAATATAAAATAAATACATTACAAACCTTCATTGATGTTCCGGCTGAATGTGATTGTGGGCTTAGAAGCTTCTTAATATAAAATGATAATTAATATATATTAAATAGTAAATTAGAGAATATAAAAAGTCAGATAATCTAAGCCTTAAATTGATTGATTGTTTGGCAAGGCACGCAGGGATGAACAAATCAGTGTAGCCATAGAATTTGGCCACAGTCTCAGATGGGAGGGTGTGGATCCTGGCCTGCAGAAAATCAAAGAGGTCCTTGGTCCCAGTTGGGGTCCCTTGCTTGACAACTTGCTTGAGCCACCCAAAAGCTTTCTTGATAGGATTCAAGAAGGACAAATAGGCAGGGAGGAAGAGAAAGCGCAAATTTGCTGTGGCCAATTGCTGGGGGGCTACTGCAATGCTGGTGTCAATTGATGGAAATTCTTTGAGAATATCTGCCACCTTATGGAGACCAACGTTGTCCAGCATAATTACATTGGTGAAGCCTGTGCTTGTGCGCCTCAGGTGCTCCTGAACCAATTGGAGGAATGATAGGAAGGTCTGGCTGTTTTTGGATCCTAATATCATTTGATAAAGCTCAATCCCCTTTGGACCGAGGAGAGCCACCATTGAATAGGCTGTGGCGCAGACTGCAGCATGCCAAGCTACCCCGTCATTGGAGCCTTTGGGGACATAGCCACATGCATTGCACATAGACAAGGCAAATGCTGATTTGCCAGTATAGTAAAATTTGACTGTCCCCTTGTCTTTGAGGGCAGTGTATGCCTCAGTGTATTTTTTCTGGGTTTTGGCATTGGTTGGGCTGTTTCTATTATAGGGCAATACCCCAAGCTTTTTCCAAGAAAAGAGCATTCCCTGCATCAGATGATAGTAAAAGGAAATTGAGGCCTCAATCCCAAAAGTAGATTTAACCATGGCCTGTATATTTGCCAGTTCAAGATGGCAATCTTGGGTTATCCACTGGTGGATTACCCATTTGTGCTTCTTGGTGAGCATGGTGGACATGTGCAGGGATTTCTCTGCAGCAAGGAAATGGCCAGTATTGATGAACTTATTGAAGGTCTTCAAGGCGTACTTGGGATCCACCCCAACAAGAGCCACAGCCGCCTTGTAGCCACCAGATTCCTGCATGAGCCGGAGAAGGATGATTTGTTTGATATCAGGAATGCGCTTCTGGGCAGGCTTAGTGGGCTCAGATGAACTAGGATCCTGATTGGTGACAGGTTTGCAAGGCATGGGTACCTTGTTATAGAAGGCTACAACCTTTTTTAACATCAACTGTCCCTTAAAAGTTCTGTAGAACTCAGTTGTCACAGTAAGTTCTATAATGCCAGGGATTATTTGGCCAATTAGGAAAGCTTGGGAAGCCAGAAAACCTTTAATAAAACTGACTTATTTAACAGACTTGAATCAAACAGTTGATTGCAAATGGGTTACAGCTGCTCCAGTTTTCCAGTCAAATCCAACTCCCCCTGTAAGTTGACGTTGATAAATCAACATAATTTCAGGGTCATCAGATATGAACTTATTTATCAGCATGGTCATCAGAAATTGGTCACCCAAGGGTTCTTTGCAACCTGGACCAGATACTCACTTGATAATGTGGAAGGAATAGGATCTCAGGATCTAGGTGGCATTGCTTAGTCAATTTTTGATATATATTGAATAATTTTCACTGTTTCAACTCTTAAGAGTTGAGTCCTCCCAAAAATTTACTCAATAAAAATCATATATCCCTTGGTCTAACTTAAATTTTTAAATTGCATCCTGTAGTTGGATTGTTGCGCTACATTTCCTAAAATCTTATTATAAGCCGGATAATTACTGGAAGATGGGGCCCTGCAGTTGAAACTGCGTTGTAAGCACTGCCCAATGTTAATTTCATGCCTGTCAATCTTGGATTTGTTCCTCCTACTGTCAAAGATGAAACTCTTGTGCTATCTCAATGTCCTGAATTTTATGCTGAAGACACTCTGATTCTCTTGCAGGCCATTTATCTAGGGCTTTTATGGTTAGGATTAATTGTTTTACTTAATCCTAGTATCCCAATTGAAAATTTTACAAAACAGTATCTGAAGCCATGTTGGTGGTTAATCATCAACTCTATATGGATTTGGGTGGTAGTTCCCCACCACATAGAAACAGCTTCTTACTATCCCACAATTTCTGTCACATCAGGCTCCTCATCCTCTTCCTGATTTCCATCACTGAAGTAAGGCTCATAGCTAGTGTCAAGTAAAGGCTTAACCTTCTTCAGCATGACTGACAGGACTGAATCCTGGTGGTACACAGCGTCAAACACATACAAAGTAAGCTAAAATTCTTTGCTTTAACTCTTTTATATGTGACAGCCTTGGTAGGAATTCTGGTCAGCTTGGGGACCCTAGGGTTGATGCTCCACAACCTAGCAGCTTGTGCTCCTTGAATTGGCTGAGTCAGTGCAGTGTCACTATTGAACTCTCCTCTCTCATCTCCCTCCTGAGTAGGCTCTTGGGTTGCACCAACTCTATTATTTGACCCACGGGGGCAACTGCAACCACGGCACACAATGGGTGCATTGATACTCTGTTGTTGTGTTCCTTCCATTTTAAGAATTTAATAAAATACTAAATAAAATTCACTTAAGTTACTCCCTAATTTTAATTTTTGCTTTTTATCTGAATATGTATATTTGATTAGAGTTTTCCCCACCCAATATCCCAATTAAAGATCTTTTATTTCTTAATTAGTTGTTTTTGGTTTTACAACACCCATTTTAGAATACCCAAAAAAAATCCCACCCATTTTCCCAGATTTTACTGCCAAATTAAAACACCCATCACAATGTTTTTAAAATTTGTGTTTCAGATTACACGCCCTATTTTAGATACCTTGGTATCATTCTTGATTACAACCCATTGCACACAACATTTGAGTGATTTTGTTTATATAGTGAGTTGCTATTGTGTTTCAGTTTTGGTTTGAGTTTTGACTCATTGCACTTGGGTGTATTTTGTCACCAATTTTCATAGTAAACATATGTACACCAAAAGTCAACTCACACCATTTTGTTTGTAAATCAATGCATTTTGGATAGTATTTTGGATATTTTTGCTTTGTGTGTGAGCACTTCTTTGCTGTATTGACCTATGTCATGAATACCGCTATTCACCATGTTTTGATTTTGCCTTTAGTGGGCCATTTTGAGAATGAATCTCTCAATTTTGCTTTCTCCTCTCAAAATGAGTTAATGACTGAACTAGGAAGTTCAATTGTTTGGTTTCTTGATCCTGCGCAACTCATTTGCCCCACTAATGCTGGTGGCAAGTGATCCTACTGTCCTGGTAGTGTTTTGTGTTAATCCTAACCACTATATACTCCATTTCATATTTGCCAATAAAAATTAAGTTCTATTTGCATTTTTGTCTTTGTGTCTTTGTGTCTTCTGTACTTCCGCGTCTCTCTCTAGCCACAACTAGTAGAGATTATTCTTCCAGGGCCGCAAGGTAAACACATTTGCCTTCCCTGTCATCTAACCAAGACTTAGTATAAATCCAATCCTAAGGTTATGATTTTCTGTTGTGTGTCTGTGCCGCGCCTCAGAACACAACAACCTATTTTGCCCATTAACGCCAAAAGTCCCTGTTAACAGAGTGTATATTTTAACCTGATAGTTGGACTTTGCTTAAATCTGAAATTATTTTGTTTAAATCTGAGGTATTTTGGTTGTTGTCATAGCTTTTAAAACTACTGTATAAAATGAGCATCTATAGATTTAAACATAATAAATAAAAGGATAAATGTATAAAGTAAAAAATTAACATATAATAAAATATTTAAAATAAATAAGCCCTTTAATTGATTGGCCAATTATCAAGGCACACAGGGATAAAGGAATCAGCATGGCCATAAAACTTGGCCATGGTTTCTGCTGGAAATGTGTGGACCCTAATATGTAGCAAACCAAATAGGTCCTCCATCCCAGATGGCATCCCCTGCTTGAAAACTTGCTTGAGCCATCCAAAGACTTCTTTGATTGGGTTTAGGATGGGGAATACACGGGGAGAAAGAATAGGCACATATTTGATGTGGCCAATTGTTGTGGGCCAACTGCCATGCCTGTCTCAATTGTTGAAAATTCCTCAAGAATATGTGCTACCTTGTGGAGCCCAACATTTTCCAACACAATGATGTTGGTGAACCCAGAGCTAGTGATTCTTAGGTGTTCCTGAACCAATTAGAGAAATGCAAGGAAGGTATAACTGTTGTGGGAACCCTTGAGTATTTGATAAATTTTTATCCCTTTTGGACCAGGGAGAGCCACCATTGAATAGGCTGTGATGCCAACCAATGCATGCCATGATACTTCATCTTTGGCACCTTTGGGGACATGACCATACAAGCTATGCATAGACAAGGCAAACACTGATTTGTCAATGCAATAGGATTTGACTGTCCCTTTGTTTTTGAGTGAAGCATATGTCTCTGAATATTTTCTCTGGGTCGCAATATAGGCATTTCTGTTGTGTTTATAAGGAGATGCTCAAAGTTTTTTCCACAAGAGCTGTAAACCCTTGACCATGTGACAGTAAAAGGGAATTTAAGCCTCAATTCTAAAAGTAGACTTGACCATTGACTGTATATCTCCCAGTTCAAGATGCAAGTCTTGGTTAATCCACTGACAGATTGCCCATTTGCGCTCCTTGTTGAGAAGGGTTAATACACACAAGGATTTCCCTGTGGTAAGAACTCAGCCAGTATTGATAAATTTTTTAGATGTTTTCCTGGCGTACTTGGGATCCACTCCAACAAGAGCCACAGCCTTCTTGTAGTCATTAGATTCCTGCATAAGCTGGAGAAAAATGATTCACTCTATGTCAGGATTGGCTTCTGGGTGGCCTTTTTTGGTGTAGATGAGCTTGGATCCTGATTAATGACCAGCACACAAGGCATGGGCACCTTGTTGTAAAAGGCTATGACCTTCTTTAACACCTTCTGCCCCTCCAGAGTTTGTATAAAACTCAGACTTTTTGTTGTTGTCTTGGTCACCATTGCTTACATAGGGCTTGTAGCTAGTGTCAAGCACTGGCTTAACCTTCTCCATCATGGCTGATGGGACCAACTCCTGGCAGTAGACGAGGTCAAACACAAAAAAATTAAGCTCACTCTTCTTGTTTCTAACTGTTTTGGTGGTGGCAACCTTGGTGGGATTCCAGGTCAGCTTGGGGACCCTAGGGTTGATGCTTCACATGTCAGGATTCTTCTTTTTTATAGTTTCTACTCTTTATCTTGCTTATTGGTTATTCATGGCTTTAGGATTTCTCATGGTCATTCTATCTTCTGTTACTCATGTTCCTCTCTTTCTCCCCTTCATTTCCACTCTTAAGGTCAAAGTTAGGCTTTTCTAAAGCCTAGTTACAACCTAAATAATGGTTAATATTGTTTTCAAACTTCCCTTACCTTCTGAAACCGGTTTCAAACCCTGGACCTACATGCAGAAGTTGGAAGTTGGCTCTAAACTACTTACTTTTTGTTATACGCTCAATTACGTCTCCTCAAGGCTTCAGATCAAGTTTTTCCACACTTTTCACTTGCTCTCACCCTCCAGAGCATTGTTGTAACCGCATTCTTCTCCTCCTGGTCTCCTTTTCACAGTTAAACTTAATTAAGTTAAGTTTACAGCATTCCTCTGTCTCCAAACCTATTTTTTCAGAATTGTTTTCCTAACCAGAAATGGTTAAACTTTTCACCTCAACTCTTGTATTTCACAACAAAGCACAATAAAAGGCTTATTTTCTCCAGTCTCAACAATAAGTTGAGATTGTTTGACTTGCACCCCAAAAAGGTACTTGTTAGGTTTTGTGGTGTGTGTTTCTTTTCAATTTTAGTTTTAGTTTTAATCTTTGGTCCCATGATTCCTTTTGACTTTATTCTTCACCAGTTATATAGTTTTTATAGTAGCACACACAATTTAATTGTTGATAGCTTTAATTCTCCCACTAGTGCAGACCATTTTCCAGACTTAGAGATTGACTTTTTAACCAAATCATCTGTCATTAAGACTGGTCTCTATTTTATCTTCTTAGGTTTAATAAATTGTCTTAGTCCTTATTTTACCTCGTATAAGCTTTTAGGAGCCTTAGTTCAGTTGCTATTGCAGACCTTGCCCACTTTTTTGTATTTGACTAATATAAATATCACTGGGTTAAAAGCTTTAGTTTATATTCATCTTCCCCAGACCATGAGACCTTACACCCCACCCTAGCAGCTTGTGCTCCTTGAACCAGTTGTGTCAGTGCAACCTCACTATTGAACACTCCTCTCCTGTCTCCTCCTTGAGTAGGCACTTACATTGCACTAACTCTGTTCTTTGACCCACAGGGGCAACCACAACTGTGTTGCACAATGGGTGCATTGATACTCTGTTGTTATGTTCCTTCCATTTTAAGAATTTAATAAAATATTAAATAAATTTCAATTAAGTTACTCCCTAATTTTAATTTTTGCTTTTTATCTGAATATGTATATTTGATTAGAGTTTTCCCCACCCAATGTCCCAATTATAGATTTTTTTAATTAGTTGCTTTTGGTTTTACAATGCCCATTTTAGAATACCCAAAATAATTTCCACCCATTTTCCCAGATTTTCACACCAAATTTAAGCACCCACCACAATATTTTTAAAATTTATGTCTCAGATTGTGTGCCTTATTTTAGATACATTGGTATCATTCTTGGTTACAATTCATTGCACACAACAATTGAGTGGTTTCGTTTACATATTGAGTTGCTATTGTGTTTTGGTTTTGGTTTGAGTTTTGACTCACTACGCTTGGGTGTATTTTGTCACTGATTTACATAGTAAACATGGGTACACTGAAGGTCAAACCACACCATTTTGTTTGTGAATCCATGTATTTTGGTTCATATTTAGAATATTCTTGTTTGTAATATGAGTACTTTGCTGTTGTGTTGACCCATTTCACCTATTAACACCAAAAATCTCTGTTAACAGAGTGTATGTTTTACACAGATAGTTGGAGTTATCTTAAATCCGAGTCTATTTCGTTTAAATCTGAAGTATTTTCGCTTGGCGCCGTAGCTTTTAAAACTACTGTATTACAATTTATTGTTTGGAAGGCAACCTATTTACATTTAATCTGGCAATCGTTTACTACGAGGGCCAACATTACTTTTGACCAGTAACCTTGATTATGAAGGGTTGAATTAGAAGTCAAAAGCTAGCCCATACAAGATTTGATTGGATCAAATCGGGGGCTGAGGGAAAGCGGATTGAAATGTTTTGTGCAAAGGCAATCTATTTAAGCTTTAGCATTGGGGTCTTAGGTTTTATCAGGAGAGAAGTATTCTACCACTTCACCTGATACCTTTTAGGCGAACTCGATATGCATAATCCAATTAAGCTGACTCCTTGGGAGGACGAATTGGAGTTCCATACGGTCTATAATTGGCTTTATGGCCGTGTTCAGGCGGAGCACCCTGAGATCCCTGCATCCGATGCAAACGAAGTTCTTCAAGCTCAGTCCTTGGGTGTAAAAAGAGTAAGTTTTATCACATGAACTTAAATATTTTTGAAACTTCTTTGAATTAAAAACACGACATATTGTTTTTCCCTTCCTTATCAAAAACATTAGTTGAAAAGAGGGCGTCTTCTTATAAGCTCTTACATTTGCAGAATCTTCACTCTTAAAGACATAAAAATCAATTATAACCTAGCTTTTAAAATTTTCTCTTAAAAAGCTTTCTAGGTCAAGGCCTGGATTCAACGTTGTAAAACGCCAGCCTATGTAGAAACAACTGCTTCTCTGATTGAAGTTCAGTTGTTTGATCAAACCAGGGATATTTCGGTTGGCGATGATCTAGTCAGGCTGATGTATTCCATGGCTTTTATAAGGCAAGTCTCTTTAGAAGAAGTTGCTTATTTTTAGGTTTGTTAATGGGATGATTGATCCTCACAAAAGGAACAACCACGTAGCCTCGATGTTTAAAATTGCTGGTGATATGGACTTTCCTTTATACCACATCCACCTGAGACATCAAGCCACCCACGAAGATCTACCACCTCTTCACGCCCTGCGCGATGCAACCTCAGAAGTAATAACCTACTTGGAATCCTACTAACGTAAAGGCTCTTGAGTGGCTGGATCTGAACCGTTGGATAAAGAAACCAACAGCCAAACTTAGTGATGACGACATTAAGAAGTGGTTGAACTCTTATAAACTTACTAGCAAAGCTTTAGCTAAAGGTAACTGCCACAGAACTAGAAATCTTAAACTGCGTAGGATCATCCAGAACCCATGAGAAAACAATGGCCTCTATGGAATTACTGTCGGTTGATGGGCAGCGTATAACGCCTGAGCTATCCCAGTTGATTCCCATCCTACTTGAAGAAGGGAACATGATTCCTCTCCGCAAAAAGTATTCCCTCACAACTCGCAAGCTAATCAGTAGAAAACGCCCTTCTCTCGACCAGATTGAACTTGATGAGGGCCACATAAAGATCTGGACGCCACTAGTCTTGACTCTGGTCCACAATTATCCTGAATTCCTCGCTGAGTTCATAAACTATGCTGCAAATCAACTCACATCAGTGCCCTCTAACCTAGAAGTAAGCATTTGGAATGCTCCATTTCTCATCATTCAAGGCAGGAGACTACAAGCTAGATTCAAGCATCTTGCTGACCTTCTGTATAGTCCTTATTTAATCTCTAACCAAAATAGTTGCGTGGGCAGTTTTGCTCATCAAATGGCAGGCCTGTGGCGACTTGGATTGCGAAGTCCCTCTAGATGAAGTCTTGAATGCTTGCATCACCCATCCAACCGAATAGTAAGTGCCCCTTGAGGATTTAATAACACCAAAGCTCCTTGATGCTGGTTGAAGAAATATTCCTCGTCTTCCCTAGCTTCCGCCCCAAGCTTCAATCCAAAGTCAAACTAGCCACGTGGTTTCTCTCCCTGCCCGAGGTAACATATCTCCTCGTTCGCATTCTAAAACCCATCCTTCCAAGAAAAAACACAAGGCTTCACATGATTACATCCATGAAAGCCAAATCCTTCTCGTAAGTTCTGTTGCTAGCCCTTTTAACTGTTTTGCAGGAAAGCACATATTCCGAAGCTAAAGAAGACGAGCCGCTGAGTAAGAAAGTGATGGTCAAATCTAACTTTATAGCCTCTATCTCAGAAAAGAGCTATTGTCCTATAGGGATGGTTGTAGGGTGCGAGTCTCAAACCCTAGATCTTCCATTATCATGGGACACTCTTCCACACTACATTCCTCCTTATCTTGTGAACTCACTTACCGAACATTCCTTATAGATATTCCAGCATCTAGAAATGCATAGAAAGCGATGTCACACTTTTAAACTACTTGATTTTAGACTCAAAAATAAATATTCAATCCAATGTTCACCATCCATCCCTGATAATCCAACATATCAAATTATAGATTGGTACAAAACATTAACTCTGGTGAACTAAACTCACCTCAAGCAATGATTCATTCTTTAGACTTTCCTTCAATAAGCTATCGATTGATCTACTCCTATTTATCAACAAAGCCCGATATCTCCTGCACAACTCTGAAGGCTTCTGTCGAATAGTTTACAAACCCAAGCTTTCAACTAGCACAACATACATATAATTGCCAAGATCGTCATAAACACTGCAGGTTTGCATGTAGAACATACCATTTCAATGCTCAGTGTGTAAAGCAGACCGCCAACCATGGCTTCAGGATCCGCTTCCGTAACCAAGTATGATACCTGACACATCCCATCTGAATCCACTAAGCTACCAGGACATGCTTCATTATCTATGCTGGTACCAAACCCACTTTACCACTGTTCAACTTATACATCAAATTATTTTCATAACCGTGCTTCATTAGCAGAGTTACACAAGGGAAAATATTTGGAAGCTAGATAACGTCTGTATTGAGATATAGGGATTATATAATTGTACTGAATCATCTTAAGAGGAACATGATTATGTAGATCATTCAGTTGGATGGTGAAGGGGGGTTGCTTGTTCCTGGTAAAGAGTCAGGCGCCAAATCTAGTCATCCACTGTATAGGATCATTGTTTGTTCATGTTGATTTTGGGAATTTGATTCAACTTCCTTGTTTGGCTACGGGTCACTGGGAAGTCGGATTGCAGGTCTCAAACACGCTCAGTTGGAACCTTGTTGGCAGGTTGACCCTGCTGTTTTGACACTCTCCCGGCTGAAGGTCGGCCTCGTCTGGAGGGAGATCATCTGGGAGGTTGTCAGGAGCCCAGTCGCCATACTGGACTAGGTGCTGTTTGGTTGCGGGTAGAGCAGCTTCACATTGCTTCTGTTGGGCCTTACAAGGACATAACCAATTGTGGTGTAGAACCTTGTCTTGTTTGTGTTTGCTAAGTCCTTGTACCAGGTAAGTGTTGTTTTTGTTTACCTTTAATATGATGACAGGGCCTACTTTTTTGGGCTGTAGCTTGCTTTTGCCTGTGTTCAATACCCAGACCTTGTCCCTGACCCTGTGCCTTTCTTTCTAAGAGATTATCATCTCTTGGAACTGCTTCTCTTCTCTGGCTGCTTGGTCAGCATTGGCAAGGTGTACCTTGGGGTCGGTTCTTTGGGGAACTTGTCTTGGTATCTTCAACTTGGGCCATGTTAAGGCCTGAACTATGTTTGGCTGTGTGCCATAGACTAGCTCAAATGGACCCTTCCCATCAGATCTGTTCTCTCAGGTTTGGCATACAAGGGGGCAGTTAATAGTTGCTTGGGCCAGCCCTCAGGTGCCCGGCAGTGAGTCTGGCAAGGGCTTGCACTAGGCTGTCATCCAGACGTTCCACTCTGCTGTTAGACTGAGGGTGATCAGCCATTGTTACCGTGTACTTGACCCCTTGTTTGGCCAGATATATGTTGGCATCGTCAGATGGTAGTTCTTTGCCACTGTCTGTGATGAGCAGTTCAGGGTTTCTAAACTTGCCAATCATCTCCCTGCCTATGGAACGCTGCACATTGTTGCCAGTGTGCACCTTGACAGCCTGCACCACTGGCCACCTGGTGGCAAAGTTCATAGCAGCGGTTATGTACCTCTTGCTGTTAGCTTTACCAGGCACAGGGCCTAAATGTCTGTCGTGATCTGAGGCGCGGCACAGAGTCACAACAGGAAATCCTAACCTTAGGATTGGATTTGTACTAAGTCTCGGTTAGAATGGCAGGGAAGACTATGCAATAACCTTGTGGCTCTGATTAAATAATATCTGCTAGATGTGGCTAGAGAGGCGCCAAAGTATGTGGAGACACAAAGACAAAAATGTGAATAGAACTTAAATTTTATTGGATATAGAAATTGGGATTATATACTGTGTAGCTTTACCACAAAACAGTGCATGGGCGGTAGGATCACTTGCCACAAGCATGAGTGGGGCAAGTGAGTTGCACAGAATCAGGAAATCAAACAATTGTATTTCCCAATTTGGAGCCAGCCTTATTTCAAAGGGCAAAAGCAAAAGAGAGGGATTCATCCTTGAAATAACCCAATGAAGGCAAAATCAAAACATGGTGAATGGCGGCATTCACGGCAATGTCTATCACCCAGGCCTTGAATGGTAGCTGTTTTTGTACTGGGAGTGCTGAGTTTGGTGATGTGTTGCTCTTGGCATATTTTCACATACCTCACATTGCTCTAGTACTTCATGGATGATGCTGTGAAAGGGTGGGCCATCACTTCTTATGCTTCAGGAACTCATAAATGTTGCTTCTTTTAATGTGCCCAAGGCCCCTATGATAACCCAGGATAGTGTCTGCCCTTTGATGTGTAGATAGTACAGGATGGTTGCCCCATCTGACATTTTACGGTGCAATGTGCTGTAGACGTCTGCAAATAGGTGCTCATTTTCAACCACGGTGTTGCAGGTGATGTCTGTAGTACCCAGGGGGAACCCTTTATCCTTGGTGCAGAGCACAAGAAGGGGCCCATCTGGGTCCAGCCCGTTTTGCCCTCTGTAGGCTCTGCCATAGAGCTGTGAAAAGGCATCTGCGGTAACAAGCTCTGGCCCAGGCTTATCCTGGATCCTCATATTGAATCTTTCCATAAATGCTTTCCGGCGTGCCTGTTCATGTGAAAGGTTGGCCTGTGTATTGAAGTAGATGATAGATTTATGGTTGGTGAGGGCCATGGACTCCTCATGTTGTTTGCGGTAACAGCGCCACTTGATCAAGCATTGTACTATTGTGAGTAGCTCCTTGTTTTAAACTGGATAACAGCACTTGCCATCAGTTAGCTTGCAAGATTCATATGCTGCTGGTAAGAATCCTCCACCACTTGTCTTTATGCAAGAAACTCTGCCTATGGAGGCATCTTAGGTGTTGCTTTCCATCTGGCAATTTTCTTCTCTTCTTGGATACTGTAGAATAGGGGTAGATCCAGTTCTCCTTGAGCTGATAACAACAGAAGTCCTGTTAGGGTGCCCATAAAAACTTTGACTTGGCACCTGTGATGGACAACAGAGGTGCAGTGAGGGCACCAAAGTCTGGAAAAAAATGGTGTAGATAGGCAACCATACCAAGGAAAGCTCTCAGTTCACTTTTGTCCTTGGGGGTGGCATATTTCAAATGGCTTGTATCTTCAGGTTTTTGGATTAGATCCCGTTCTTGGACACTATGTGGCACAAAAATGGCAATTGTTCCCTGAAGAACTGGCATTTTGAAGGTTTTGCTAGAAATTTATGCCAGGCTAGGGTGGCAAAGACTACTTTCAGGCCCTTGTGGTATTGTTCAAGGTTCGGTATGCACAATGATATCATCTAGGTAAACAAGGGCATGCTTTCCAATGTGGGGTTAAAACACTTTGTTCATGAACATGAAACACATAGACAGTGTGTTGGTCATTCCAAAGTTGAGGGCAACACACTTGTAAGACCCATATTAGTATAAAAGGCGGTCTTGGGGATGTCTTCTTCCTTTATTTGGATTTGATTATAACCAGCTGTAATATCACACTTAGAAAAGATAGTTGCCCCTCCAATTTCATAAAAGAGGTCATTGATCAAAGGTAATGGGTATTGATTTTGTATGGTGACTTTTTTTAGGGCTCTGTAATCAGTAACTAGTTGTAGGAAGCTGTCCTTTTTTGGCCACAAATAATATGGCTGCTCCAAAGAGTGATTGGGATTGTTGGATATGCCTTTTTTCTAAGGCTTCTTTCAGGTAAGCCCAAAGAGCATCATCTTTGTTTGAAGTAAGGCAGTAGTTTGGTTGGGCCTTGGGTACAGCACCCTTTAGCTGTATGAAATGTTGGATATATTTCTTGAGAAGTAGTCCTGATAAGGACTCCTTGAAGATTTCTGGGTGTTTTGCAACTATTTCCTGGTATTTTTTATAACAGTATCTTATTTATCCTTAAAGTGTATGATCTTACTTGTGTATGTACCAGTCAATTTTCTTGAGGTTCTTCTTTTCTTCCAGGGCCTCTGGTATACATACAAGCACATGATTCCTTAGTAATTGATCCACCGTGTTAGGGTATATTTGGTGGTTTACCCCTTCACATTTGATGGCTAGTACAGAGGTGAACCAATCTATGTGAGGGTTATTCTTTCTTAGCAAATCCAAGCCAAGTAACACGTAAAATCTAGGAAAATTAATGACTGGGCCTTGCATGATAAAGTGAAGATTTTCCAGGGTAATGATGAAGGGGGAAGTCTCTCAGGAAACAGTGATGTGATGTTCATCAGCTAAAACTATTTTTTATATGGAAAGATGATTAGCTAGCTTAAACCTACCCACAGAGTTGCTGTTGACCAGGGTAAAATATGCGCCTGAAGTCAGGAGTGCTGAACCAGTGTAACTTCAAAAACAGAAAAGATAGGGCATCAATTTATTTGGGTGTCTGGCAATTGTGGAGAGTACCAGGTTACTTGATGGTATCTGGATCATTGGATATTGTTCAACATCCTAAGGTCAATATTCATCATTGGGAAAGGTTGATAGGGTTAGGGAGAGCTTGACTTGCTTATTGCTCTCCATGGACTTTTCCTTTGTCTTGTTTGCCTTGTGTGGCAGTAACTCTGAAGTGGATGTGGTTGGACTAGCCATTGTTCTTGTTATGTGAGTTTTGGGGTTTGAGACTTATGGTTGTTGTTGTTAGGCTGATGACAGCTGGAACACCAGAGGATTTAAGATCCTTGGGTCTTTCTCTCTTTCCAGTATGGGCTTTGTAGAGCACATTGAAGGTCTGTTCTGTTGTAAGGTCAGAGGGCTTGGGGTAAATTATTGTAGACTAAAGCCTTCAACCCAAGAAAATTAATGTTGGTTAAATATAAAAAGGTAGATAATGTTTACAACAATAACTTCTTTAAAGCTCCTAAAAGTTTATAAGAAGTAAATTAGGGACTAAGATGGTTGATCAAGCCTAAAAAATTAAATAAAACCAGTTTCAATGACTGAAGATTGGGTCAAAACGTCAATTTCTAAGTCCAGTTAATGATAAGCACTAGCTGGCAGATTAAAGCTATCAACAATTAAAGTATGTGTTCCACTATAAAAGTTTCCTAACTGATGAAAGATACATTCAAAAGGAATCATAGAACTAGAATTTAAAAGAAAAGAAGGTGCAAGATAAAAATAAGATTCTTAAAGAAAACACAAGCCATAAAACCTAACAAGTACTTGTTGGGGTGCAAGTCAAACAATCTCAACTTAAGTTGAGACTGAGTAAAACTCAGGCTTTTATTTAATTCTGAGTTTATTGAGGTGATAAAAAAGGGGATATAGCCTAACCAGGATTGGTTAGTTGACCTGAGTGAAAGAGAGGCAACACATTTTGTGTTAAACTATTCTAACTTAAGAAAGTCAAAATAAAGGAAGGGAAGGTAAAGGAGTGGCGGTTTGGTGCTTGGAAAACTCAGGTTTGAGCAAAAACAAGCAAAGACCAGAAAAAATTAATCTGAAGCTGCTGGCATAAGCAAAGCAAAAAGAGAAAGTTAATTGATTCAAACTTAATTCAAATTAACCTTAGCATATAGGTTCTGGGTTCAAGAATTGTCCGTTGGAGAAAGGTGACTTTGAGGGTATGAACAAACCATTAATGTAGGTTATTTTAAGCCATAAAGAGGAGAAAGAATAAGGGAATGCTTGAAAAAAATAATTGTTGTTTGTTGAAGTCCAAAGGAATAAAAACAAATATTGAAAGTGTCAAATAATAGCAGCATAAATAAAGGAGAATCCTGACATCTGCCTTTTCCGCTTCACAGTACAAGCTTTGCAGGCTGGTCACTTGATTCAGGTTAACATGTCTCATTAAATGAGGGTTGAGTGTGTCATAGTAAATAAGGTGTGTGACAGGGTTATCAAAAGATATCTCAGAGGGAGTTTGTAGACGCAACTCCTAATAGTCTCTTGTTAACTCCTTTACTAAATCAGTTAGTATCAGATTCTTAACTTGGCAAATGATCATGAGTGGAGTTTTCTTCATTAAAAATCTGGCCAAGAAGTCTCATTTGAAGGTCTCTCAGCCCTTCTCTGCATGGTAATTGTGCCACTTGTTGCACTAGGTGCCCGCATTGTGTGTAAGTTGGATGAAGATCTCTGCAATCCAGAAGCACTGTGGGCATTCCATTTGTGCCGGTTTGCTCTGGGGGGCTGGATCCCTGATGTGGCGTTGTTGTTGGCTCCTGCAAATGATTCCAAAGCTGCACTGCAAAGTTGCTTGACCATGTGCGCGGGCATGATGCTTTTGCCGCTGGCTCAAGGTGTGGAAGAAGGAGCATGAAAGAACCCTTGTGTGGACAGGGCATTGAAAGCGGGAACTGGAATTATCATGTTTTGGCAAAGGACATGTCCTTCAGGGATTTCTGTTCCTGGCATATAGAGTGCCCAATCCAAGGAGAGCCCAGACATGATTATTTTGTAAATTTTTGACTGTGGCAATTACAAGCAGCATGAGGAATTTTTAAGAATAGGGTAGGATGAAAAACCTACTTCTGCTATCAATGTTGTACCTGTGCTTTATTAGAAGAAATATACAGAAAAATACCTGGAAATTAGATAATGTCTTTATTGGGTTATGATAGTTATATAGTTGGGGTGAACTATTATAGAAGGAACAAGATTAGGACAATCAATAAGTTGGATTAGGCAGGGGTGGCTTGATCCTGGTAAGGAGTAAAGCGCAAAATCAAGCTTTCACTGGTTTGAGATATATGTTATTTCTTGTTCCCTGTTTTGGTAATTCAAGTTGACTTTTGCATTTAGCTTCAAGTGTTGGGTAAGCTGGTTTGAGTGGCGCAGGGTCTCTTGTGCAGAAATTTGCTGGGGGTTGACCCTGCTGTTTTGACATTATGTATTTGGTTGATTCCAAGGCCGCTTTTCTATTCATTACTGTGATTATAATAGCTTTGTAACTGGACACAATAGTCCTTTATGAGGACAAGGGTGGGTAAGGCAGAGAAGATGTAATGAAGTTGGATTGATTGAAATGACAAATGAGTCCAATAGAGTGAGATTATCTCTTCTGAAAATGAATCAAATTATTCTTATAAGTTTGGCTATTCAGAAAGTAGAAATATGACTTGTTTTCCAGATGGAATTAACTGCAAATATCAATTAAATTTAAATTAACCTAAAACAAAATAGATGTGAAGAAACCAAATTCAATTTTGTAGTGTTGAAAATAGTCCCCCTTGATAAAGTAAGGAACTAAAACAACCAGTGTATTTTTTAGATTCTAAGGTGGATGCTTTCATGAATATTGCTACTAAACTATATTGATGAATAACCACAGCAATCAACCCTCTAGTTAGGAAAAAAAACAAGCTCTTGTTTTTCTTGAAAGAAGATACTTCAAAATTCTTAAATAACTAGGTTCATTTTACCTTTCATCATTAACCCTGGGATCTAATTATTGCAGCCCTAACATCTGAGTATTAACTTGCCACTTCATTGCTACATACTTTAAATAGACCCATTTTAAACAAATAAGGTTCCATATACTATTTGGTTAACTTGCACTATTTTAAGATTTAATAATAAGAAATTTACAATGGCAATACAAATAAGAGGGCCTTTAGAATAATATCCCTATTTATCTGCAAAGAGCAGGCCTGGCTGTTTTCACATCTAAAACTTTAATCATAAAAATTTCCCACATCTGTTCTTATTTCAATACAGTAGTTTTAAAAGCTATGGCAACAACCAAAAATACCTCAGATTTAAACAAAATCCAACTCTCAGGTTAAAATATACACTCTGTTAACAGGGTCTATTGGTGTTAATGGGCAAAATGAGTCAACACAGCAACAAAAGGCTCACACACAAAGCAAAACCATTCAAAATACAATCTTAAATACATTGATTCACAAACAAAATGGTGTGAGTTGACCTTTGGTGTGCATATGTTTACTATGTGAATTAGTGATGAAATACACCCAAGCAAGGTGTGTCAAAACGCAAACCAAAAACAAAACACAATAGCAACCCACTACGTAAACAAAATCACTCACACAATGTGTGCAATGGATTGTAATCATGAATGATACCAAGGTATCTAAAATAAGACACAAGATCTGAAATATAATTTTTAAAAATATTGTGTTGGGTGTTTGAATTTGGCAGTAAAATCTAGGAAAATGGGTGGAAATTATTTTGGGTATTCAAAAATGGGTGTTGTAAAACCAGAAACAACTAATTAAGAAATAAAAAATTTATAATTGGGATATTGGGTGGGAAAAATATTAATCAAATATCCATATTCAGATAAAAAGCAAAAATTAAAAACCAGTGTATAACTTAATTAAGTTTTACTTAATATTTTATTTATTTTAAAATGAAAAAAAACACAACAACAGAGTGATAATGCACCTATTGTGCGCCGCAGTTGCAGTTGCCCCCGTGGGTCAAAGAATAGAGTTAGTGCAACCCAAGTGCCTACTCAAGGAGGAGACAGGAGAGGAGAGTTCCATAGTGACGCTGCACTGACACAGCCGGTTCAAGGAGCATAAGCTGCTAGGGTGCAGAGCATGAACCCTTGGGTCCCAAAGCTGACCTGGAAGCCAACCAAGGTCACCACTACAAAGAAAGTTAGAAACAAGGAGGTAGAACTTACTTCATATGTGTTTGATGTTGTGTACCGGCAAGAGTTGGTCCTGTCAGCCATGCTGGAGAAGGTGAAGCCTGTACTTGATACTAGTTATAAGCCCTACGTCAGTGATGGCAATCAGGAGGATGACAAGGAGCCTGAGTTCTATCAAACCAATGAGGGACAGCTGGTGTTAAAAAAAGTTGCAGCCTTCTATACCAAGGTACCTATGCCCTGTGTTGTGCCCAATGCCAATGAGTCAATCCCCACCTCTAAAAAGCCCGCCCAGAAGTGCATCCCTGACATCAAACGCATCATCCTGCTTAAGCTAATGTGGGAATTGAGTGATTATAAGGCAGCTGCGGCCCTTGTTGGAGTGGATCCCAAGTACGCCAACAAGACCTTCCAAAAATTCATCAATACTGGTTGTGTCCTTGCCGCGGAGAAATCCTTGTGTGTTTCTACTATGCTCACCAAGGAGCACAAATGGGCAATCTGCCAGTGGATTACCCAGAACTGCCATCTTGAACTGGCAAATATACAGGCCATGGTTAAATCTTCTTTTGGGGTTGAGGCTTCAATTTACTTTTACTACCATCTGGTGAAGGGAATATTATTTTCTTTGAAAAATCTCAGGGTATCCCCCTACAACCAAAACAGCCCAGCCAACATTGACGTCTGGAAAAACTAAGCAGAGGCGTACACTGCCCTCAAAGCCAAGGGGACAGTCAAATTTTATTATATTGACAAATCAGCATTTGCCTTGTCAATGTGCAATGGGTATAGCTATGTCCACAAAGGCTCCAATGGTGGGATGGCTTGGCGTGCTGCAGTCCGCGCCACAGCCTACTTGATGGTGGCTCTCCTCGGTCCAAAGGGGGTTGATCTCTACCAAATGATATTGGGTTTGCATAACAGCAGGGCATTTCTATCATTTCTCTAATTGGTCCAGGAGCACCTAAGGTGCACAAGCCCGGGCTTCACCAATGTCATTGTGTTGGACAATGTTGGTCTCCACAAAAGTGGCTGACATTCTTGAAGAATTTCCATCAATTGACACTAGCATTGCTGTGGGCCCCCAGCAATTGGCCATGGCAAATTTACGCCTTCTCTTCCTCCAAGCCTATTTGCCCTTCCTAAATCCCATCAAGGAAGTCTTTGGGTGGCTCAAGCGAGTTGTCAAGCGAGGAACCCCAACTGGGACCGAGAACCTCTTTAATTTGCTACAGGCCGGGATCCACACCCTCCCATCTGGGACTGTGGCCAAATTCTATGGCCACACTGATTTGTTCATCCTTGTGTGCCTAGCCAAACAGCCAATCAATTAAAGGCTTAGCTTGTCCAACTTTTTTATATTCTCTAATTTACTATTTAAGATTTATTAATTATCATTTTATATTTAGATGTTTCCACACCCACAATCAATTTCAGAAGATCCATCAATAGATGTAAGTAATTTATTTATTTTATTATATATTATTTTATTATGCCATCTGAGGTAATCCCAAATGCTCTATACTGGATTACTCAAAAATATTTAAATCACTTTTTTCAAATAAATATAAAAATAGTTTAAAAAAATTAAACGTAAAATGTACAAGTTAAAATTTATTTTATTAACGTATAATTTTATGCTTTTATTAAAACCGTTTCTGCAATATATTTTGCAAAACTGGTTTGCTGAAATAAAAATTATAAAAATTTGTTATAATAAAAATAATATAAAATGTAATAAAAATTATTGGAATCATATTTTTATTGTGTGCGCCTGTAGTGGGTTCTTTGGTATGTACCCATCCCTGCAATGGAGGTGGCGCACAACCTCCACCGCCACACCGTGGACAGTGGATACATCCTTATTAAAAAAACTCCCTCTTGCTGGTGAAGGGGAGTAGGGTAAGGTGCAAACTGAGGAGCAGTTTTTTGGGCGGGCTGCAAACCCATAATTCCCTGCCAGGACCAGGGTGTCTTGGATTACATGGTCCACCAAGTTGTATCCAGGGGGACCTTCTTCCCGTCAAGTGCAAGCCAGGCCTTGTCAATTCCCAGAAGGACCTCATCTAGATCCTCTACGCTGGCGCTCATCCCAAAGAAGAAAAGATAGTTGAGGTAAACCACCAAGTGAAGCCTTTGCCCAGCAAAGGCTTCCGTGAACTCACACAATTTAATATATACTGTGCTGATCTTCTTGTTGTGCCTGGTCTTTGCAAAGGTCAGCTCCATGGCTGCAGGGACCCCTGTCTTGTTGGCACTCCAGGCCAACCCAAAGTTGGCAAGGAGAATTTTTGTCTTCTTGACGGCTGTTGCATCTGCAACAGCCAATTTGACCACCGCGCGCCACAAGTTGTCCAGCAGGTAAGACAAGGTATGCTCCAACGGGAAGCAGAAGCAAGCAGCTGCATGAGCCTGGCCCATCTCTGGTACATTCTTTAATGGGAGCGTTGCCAGGACGTCCCAAACAAGCTCAATGGAGTTTACACAGTAAACTCCATTGAGGTTAACCGGGTCCAGGCGGACCAGTTGGGCATCCTTATAGGCAGTAACTGCCCACTCAGATACCCCCTCTCCATATGTCAGCCCAGCCAATGCCTCCCTGGACATAGGAAAGGACCTGTGGATATGGTCCTCCAGCTCCTGCACAACAGGGGGAGACAGATAAAATTGCTTGGCCACATAAGTGGCATAATTTTCATAAAAGGTGGCCAGGACAAAGGGGACCAGGACTTGGTGGAGTTTGCCGTCTACGTTTTCTAAGAAAAAAGGTAAGTTTTTTGATAATTTATTAATTTTGTTTTTTAGGCTACCTTCTTGTGTTTCTTCCTTGCCCGCAGCCTTGGCCGGCTTGGCCATTATTGCGCAATCAATTACACTGGCAATTTAGTATCTTCTGCCCTGGCACGCTTGGCGGGTTTGAGATTTTCATACATCTCCAGGTTATCAACCCAGATGGACGGCGCAGAAAGATTGTATGCCTTAAATTGCAGGCCCTCCATCACTATCTTCTGGATGTTGAGAAGATGCTTGATGGTCTTCTCTGGGGTGTCTGGAATTTTTGACATTAGTGCCTTTGCAGACACCTTGTCAATTTTGTCCCCAATGAGGACAGCAGACTTCACTTTGGCTTTGACCTTGCAGTCAATGTCCTTGATTTTGGCAATTGCCAAGTCAAGGTCTTTGAGTAGTTTTTTGAGTTCTCTCATTTGATTTTTTACTAACCTTTCCATATGTTTTTATAGCTTTTGCCCCAATAAATTCACTATTACTTTGATACTGTTGCCTCTTTATTTATTCCTTTTTGTTTTCACATCTACAACATTATTCCATCTTTTTACCCATTTTGTATATGTTTTACGCTCATCTCAATATGTGTTGTTTGTTTTATGTTGGCATTGTTTCCTTGATTACCATATTATTTTTGGTGCTTGACATAGCTCCTTGTGAAAATATTAAAAACAATTTGGTGATCAGCTAAATTTGAATTAGAAAATTATAGTGTTAACTATTTTTAGATAAAGTTGTTACTGATCCAAATTCAAAACCTTAATGATAAACTTTAAGCCAATCAGGAGCCAGGTGATAAAGTGATTGTTATGACATAAAGGGTCATTCAATAATTCTTTGGTGCATGTGCGCTAATTAATATGATTGGCTGGATGTTTTGCCATTGTACACCATTGATGCTATGGCAAGTTGTTGATGGACTAGTGCTAACCCAGTAGCTGATTGGGCACTATTCCATCAACAACTTGCCACAGCAGTAATGGCGTACAATGGCAAAACATCCAGCCAATCATATTAATTAGTGCACATGCACTAAAGAATTATTGAATGACCCTTTATGTCACAACAATCACTTTATCACCTGGCTCCTGATTGGCTTAAAGTTTATCATTAAGGTTTTGAATTTGGATCAGTAACAACTTTATCTAAAAATAGTTAACATTATAATTTTCTAATTCAAATTTAGCTGATCACCAAATTGTTTTTAATATTTTCACAAGGGGCTATGTTTAAGTGCTAAAAATAACTGTATTCTGGATCTAGATACACGACATAGTAAATATATGATTTTATAGAAATAAGCTGAACATAAAGAATAAAACCAACTATAAACAAAGAGAACATGAATAATTGAAATTCAAAAAAAGATAATATAAATAGAAAATGTTTGGTGACAGGGGTTTATTGGGGCGGGGGAGAGTGATGCCTAGGAGGCAGAATAACGCGGGATGGAAGACGTAGAGGCAGTGCTGGCCTGGGGGGTCTGGGATTGGGTGGGTTGGGCTTGCGGGTTAGGGGTGTTTGTGGCAGGGGTGGAGGCAGGAGGATTTTGTGTGATGGCTGCCATATAACACTTGTTGTATTCCTCATCAGTCATTGGCTGGATGGGCTGGTAAGTGGCAGTGGCCTGAGGTGGAAGGCGCTTATCCTTAAGTGATTGGTTGCCCATGTTCATATGGAAAACCATTTGTGCAAACAAGTCAACCACCATCTGGCAGCCAAAGAGTAAAATTTTGGTTAAGGACCCCAAGATAGAGGTTGTTGAAATCCTGAGGGCAGCACTCCCAGAATGTGGATCCCATGTTAAAGAAGACAACATCAGCCAGATGGATGTCTGCATGGCCGGCGGGGTAGACTGAGGCCTGGTGCCCACATCCCTGGATGGCCTCAAGGGCAGTGGAGCTACCCTTCATCTGGTGGCTCAAGAAAACACGGTACTTGGAATTTGAGCCATCCCAGGAGTCGAGTAATCCACTAAGGATATGGCTGTATTAGTAGCCATCAATGAAATCTGGGTTTGTCTGATAGTAGACAAAACCCTTGGCTGAAACAGCCAGAAATGCACCAATGAACGTCCCCTTCTTGGACTTCTTCCTTCTATTCTTGATGACGGCTTTTCCTTGCTTGCCAAAATCATCAAAAGCTATTGATAGCTTGTAGTAGGAGATGAACATGACATCATCAGTTAGACTATTCAGGAATTGGACCAGGGTTGATTCAATGGCGGTTTCATATGGGAAATCCTCAGCACCATCACATTGATTGCCGTCAAAATTGGTAAGAACCCGTAGCAAAGCCACCTTCCCATACATCCAGAGCTGCACCATGCGCTCAGACACCCATATGTTATGGTGCGCAAGTTGCTTCTGGTCCTGGATCAATGGAAGCTTGGGATCCTGCTGGAGGAGGTCAAGCATAATTGGGCGTGCCTCATTGATTTGGGACTTGGGGGCCTTTTTGGGCTTCTTGGCCATCCCAATCAGATTCCCCCTGTTCATCAGGTTGTTGAATTCCCGCATGACAGTAGCTCGGGTAAATTGCAACTGGGCAGCAATCTTTTCCCAGGACAGACCCTGTAGATTCAGTGCCACAATTTCCTGAAGAATTTGGGTGGTGATGATTTGTTGCTTGAGGTGCTGGGCCGGGGGAGCTGAAGCCTGATTTTCTATAGGGGGCAGGTTGGCTTGTGGCAGGAAGTTGTTCCAAATCAAGGTTGCCATCCTGATTGGTTGGTTAGTGGGCAGCTTGTGCGGGGGTGGGTACGGGAGCAGGGGCAGAGCTAGACCCTAAGTGACTCTCAAACAAGTCAAAGTCATACTGTAAATTCAGAACCTGAACGTAAAAATGCAGGATCGTTAAATCCTTGGTCCAAATTTTGAATCACTTTTGCAGGTAACTCAGCTGAGTGAAAGTAAAATATTAAATAAAATTAACCATTTAATTTGACTTTTTTGGTTTATTTAAATTGGCAAATTTTGAATCTCTTGAGCAGATAACTCAACTAACAAAAGACAAAACCCAACAAACAAATGCGGGGTAAATGAATCAGAAATGCAGGATTCTAATGTACAATTTGGGATTTCCTTTATTTCAAACAAATCATAGACATAATGTAAAACTTAACAAATCTGAAATTGCGGGATTATCAAATCCAAGAACCAGGTTTAAATCATAATTGCAAGGAATTTGAAATAAATATAATTTATGGGTGTCTCAAAAAGATTGCCAAAGGATCTAGAGTGGATTTGTGCTAATTCTTTTAGGAACCATAGGCATTCTCAAAAATCACCCTATTCCAATTTAGGACGGCTAAAATTTAGATCCCACTATTCACAAAATTAACATACTTAACAATAAAATTGACTAAAATATACACGTCTCTTTTTGAGTTTAGAATTTTTTAATAAAAATTTATTATGTCTTCTTTCAACAACAACCAAGTCAACGAGCTGTTCCCTGGCCTTGACAAAATTATGCAGTGCTACACTGGGTCTCTTAACGGCAAAGCCTCTGTCTATGACCACTCCCAACCCGCAGGCCCTTCTGCAAGCCCCACCCAGGAGTCTGTTCTTTCTCCTGCATCCTCAAGCATGGCCCTGTTTGCCCATCACGCACAGGCAGCTGCTAACCCAAATCCCTTATCAGCAATGGCATCTGGAACCAGCCATTTTAGCCATGGGGTCAAGCAGAGAGCCCAGGACCCCAAAACAGCCAATCAGATGGCATTGACCAGCTCACAAGATGGACATATCCCTCCCTCAGACAATCAGCCTGCAAGACGCAGAAGAAAACTTATTTCTCTGGAGATTGTTCTAGAAATGGTTGAAAAGCAAGGGAAGCTTATGTCCCTTGGGGAAATTGCGGCCGCAATGGGGTTTGTAAAGTCTACTGTGGCTGCAACCCTGCGAGCCCACACCAACTGTGGCCCCCCTACCAAGAAGACCCCAACTGGCGCTCATACTTTGACCAAAGGTGACACAGCCCATCCCCTTATGATGGCCATTATGGAATGTGACATGTGGATGCCCCTGGTCCAGGTACATCTCCAGTTGGGACTCCACGGCATCTTCACCAAGAAAAGAACTGTGAATTTGTGGATGCACAGAGTTATGGTTGCTGCTAGAATCTTGTCCAATCAAGTTCTCAGTGGCCCCAGTTTGATGGACACTGACCCCTACAATTCAACTATTATTAATTTTATCAAAGGAAGGGCAATGAGGGCCTGTAATGACATAATCTTCCTGTTGTATGCTAAGATATCTGCAAGTATCCAAGACTTTGGAGAGAAGCGTATCCAGTCTGACGTGTACAAGTGCAGCCCAATCTTGTATTGTTTTGTTGGGGTTTTATTGGCAGTTTCCCCATTGGGTGTCAATTATTACTTGTCAATATCAAACACCACAGATGGGTATGCCTACCAGACGCAGCTCAAGGCCATGCTGGATGTCGTAAAATATGCAGCCTGGGTGCTGATTCTACAAATAGTTAGTCTACTACTTCTTTATCTTAATACTATACCTGTTGTGGTATAGTGACATCCTGGGTAAGGACAGAAGAATATAAGAAGATAATAAGACAAAAACTGGTGTTTATTTAGATATTATCACACTTATATAGTGTGAGGTGGGGGAATTGCCACCAGGGGCAGGGAGGCACAGACAGAAGGACTTCCCTAATGGAGGAGAGTGGATTGGCATAGCTAAAAGTCCACCGCAAGAGAACAACCACTTCCATGTGGCTTTCCTTAAGGAGGTAGATATAAATAACTTCATTGTTCTATTTATAATTGCAGAAGTAAAGCCCATGTCTTGTGCGCATTCAAAAGGAAAATTGAACACCCGTTTTAGAGGCGTTTTAAACGTCTCTATCCCTAGTAAAATCAGGATGCAATAGCGTGATTGCGCGACTGTTCTGTTGCTCAATTCCTAGATAGACAACTTAATGTCTAATCCATTCAATCTGCGACACTGGAGGAGTGGGACACACAAAACACTGTGAACACAGTTGTACTGAGTGCGGAGATGGAGCAGCAGGAATGGGCTACCCAAGAAATCAGGGCTGCAGGGCATACCTGCTGGTCCTATCCCATCAACTACGCCAACATGCATCTTGCAGATGTATGTCTCTACAATTTTGGTTCCACCCTCAGGCGCTTAAAGCCTGCCACCTACAACAAACTATGCACCCAAATTTATAAGGGGTATGAGCTTTTCCCTTCCGCGTTCAACCAGGACTTATTTGATCTCATCATCTTCTATGCAAGTGATAGTGATAAGTCCAGAAAGGACCCCTGTCTCCCCCCACGCCGGTCCATTTGTTTTGTCAAGCCTACATATGTGACAGAAGAAGAATTCAAGCAATTGAAGCAATCAGCTCTTGCTGCCCCTTTCCAGTCAACAAACCCTGCCTCCCCAACCCCCTCACCAAACCACCTGCCTTCAAACCCTGACTCCCAAACCATCACTCATTCCCTCCCCACTATCTCTGATGCTGCCCCTCTCACAGGCGCAGATGAAGGCAGTGTTCATTCCGCCCATTCCCTTCCCTTCCTGTCCTTTGATTAGTAAATAAATCTTTTCTTTGTGACAACTTATTAAAATTGATATCTCTCTTTCAATTCATAATTAATAATACTTTCTTTTTACATTATCAACATTTCCCATAATTAATACAATGTTGTACATTTTACAAATAGCTTAAAATTATGAGCATACATATTTTTCATCATCATTAATAAATTAAAGACAATAAATGTAAATATTGGATTAAAATATTGCAATTAGACATCAACTCTTGATATTTTGATATTATGTGCATAACTCAATACATTTTGTTTATTGTCTTTAATTTATTAATGATGATGAAAAATATGTATGCATTGAAGATAGTACTATAAAAACCAGTTTTTTGATGGAAGTCAAACAATATTTCAACAATCTATAACTTGATCAACAAATTAGAAGCACACCTGCAAAAGGTTGTTGAGATAGAAAGAAATATCAGGGAAATAGTGACAGGAAAGCTGGGTAACAAGGGCCAGCCACTGATCCAGTCAAAAGAAGATGCTCTGGATAAATTGGGAAACATTATAGATGAAAAGAAGAAAGAAGCATTAATTAATCTCCAGGGAACAATTCTATCAAGTCTGAAGTTCAACAATGCAGCCTACAATTTGTGGGGGTTCTGGCAGGGAGCCAAAGAAAATAATAAGATCAAACTAATTGAAGGAGCATAAATTCAAAAGAAAATCAACACCAATGAAGAGGAAACTGACCAAATGGAAATAGAATGGAAATGAAACACAAGCAAGAAGCAGAAGCGCTTCAAGAAATACAGAAGCTTTATCAAATGAAAACCAAGAAGAAGCACAAGCAGCAAGAAATATAAGAAAAAATTAATCCTAGAAAAAATTAGTGAAGAGCATCCAATACTCATGAAGTTCGCCGAAGTGGCGCCTGTGGCCAAGGGGGCCACAGGGGAAACAATTAGTAAGTCTTTTTATGTTTTACCTATATTTATTTTAGTCATCACCAGGAATAGGGATAAGGTCACAGAAGTGGCAACTTAGTTGCCAAGTTAGTTTTACGGGGGTTACCAGTCACTGGCGGCCCCTGTAATTCAAATAATAAAAACCAAATAAATAAAATAATTCTACAGAATATGAATAATTTTTTTTAATATTGAAGCTCAATATAGGGAATATTCACCACCTGCGGGGTGCTTGCCATGGATAAGGGAATCATACAAACTAGGATCAACTATTAAAATCAAAGAAATAAATGGAATTCACAGGGATATCAAACTGAACTTAAATGAATACATATACAAAAGCATTCAATTATTCCCCTTCACTAACATCAACAAATATGAAAAGAATTTAATAAAAACCAACTTTAAAATAGGAAATGAATATTTGAAATCTGCAATTTTTAATGAAGTTTTTAAGGCACTATCAAATAAAGTAGGGGATGCAGTCCTTGTGAATAATTTTAAACCTTTATTTATTTCATTTGCCGAGGCCTGGGGGGCTGATTCAAGTCAGGCGCCCCCGGAACCCTCTTCAAATTCAACCAAACGTCCTATATTAATAGGTTAGTGCAAACATTCAAAAAATTATGCATGTTCTTGGAAAAGTATACCTTGCAAAGAATCCACGCTGTGGTATACCTGGGAATCCTCCTCCACTGCATATTAAAAACCAACTTCAAAAAGTTGGAGGATGTACCTATTCAGATGGATATTTGCCGTGTAGCCCTCAACCGCCAGAAAACACCACAGGGATACAGGACAGTTGAGCACGTCCTCTATGACTCATTTGCATTGGCAATGGTATACGGGTACTACATGCCCCCCAAAAAACCTACTAGTTGATTTGCTCACCCACTTGCCTTTCATCAAACAACCAGCAACCACCGGGGTACAGGGCACCACCCCTCTAGCAATCACATCCAGGGTTGTACACCACGTACAGAAGAGTATGTGGATTCAATTAGATCCATTAGCTGAAAATTTAATTTTGGGGTATAATTCCCCAGAATAATCACATTCCCTTTGCAATTAGCATCCCCCCAATAAATATTTTCCCCTTGCAAATTAAATTTTTTTAATTTTTTATATTTTAATACTAAATATTTTTAATACTGAAATATGTACTATTAAAATTTTACTATAAAAATTTTAATATTACATATTTAAATATTAAAAATATTTAGTATCTAAAATTTAATATTAAAATTTTAATAATCCATATTACAATATTAAAATTTTTAATATCAAATATTTTGATATTGAATAAATCACAATTTAATAAAAATAGTTAAATTTCAAATATTTAAACTTTATTTAACTTTTACAATTTATAATTATAATTTTTCTTTTAATATTTTAATTTTTATTTTAACTTTTAGTATGTAAATTATAATATTAATATATCTAAATATATTACAAGACATTAGTTAAAGTTGCAACCACATCAAATATTAAAAATAAGTTAAAAATGTTTTTATTTATTAGCTCGTTGAGTACAGGTTTATTTATCACATAGATAAACATCAAGAATTTAATTTATCCGCATCATGTGGCCCGCTCCACTCTTGTTCTAAACAAATGATTGTTTAGAACTCAAATTAGCTTTCCTTATAATATGATTTGTTAAACATATTTGATATACTTGACCTGCGTCCTAAGTACTAATTAGTAAGCAATACATGAAAATCATTGGTGGTTGTGTTGTGTGGCTATAGTGGCACTGAAATAACAAGGATCAGATAATGACATGCAAGGTCCAATTTGTGGCTTAAAAAAGCCAAAGTACCATCAACAATTCACAATTATTTAAATAAAATAATTCTATTTCTATCTTTTTTAATTTATTCATTTTTTAGCGCAACAGTCAATATAATATTCAGTGCATTATAATAAAAATATATTCTTCATACCTAGTATAATTAATTTTACTTACCTTTTCTATGTATTCTTAAATGTCTATAATACATTCAAACATCACATTATTATATATGAATAATAATTTTTGAGTCCTAATAAAAACAAATAAAACCCAGAGCGCCCATTTATCTGATTGGCTTGGAGGCCAGGGCTTTAGGGAGGAAGGATTCTGAGTGCTTGTAAAAAGCCGCCACCACATCAGGTGGCATTGCAAATTGGCTGACCTCAAGAATATTGAATAGATCCTCAGTGTCCTGAGGAAGGCCTTGTTTTACCTTATTCTTGATCCAACCAAACACCTCCTTAATGGAATTCAGGAATGGGGAATATGGCAGGAGGAAGAGAAGTCTCATTGGACAATCAGTAAGTCAGTGGCTGGAGGTGTGGTTGTTTTTGTTGATGGGGGAATTTGGACACAACCAGATCCACCTTGTGGAGCCTGACATTATAAAGCACAACAATGTTGGTTATGCCGCTGTAATTTATCCGCAGGTACTCCTTGACAGCTCAGAGAAAATCGAGAAAGGTCCCGCTGTTATGGGAGCCTTTAATCATCTGATACTGGTCCAACCTGCAAGGACCAAGAAGCGCAACCATGGAATAGGTCTTGGAACAGACAGCTGCACAATGGCTACGCCGTCCTTGGACCCCTTCTCAATCCACCCATGCATAGACCTGAGTGAGGAGGAAAACAACAATTTGTCAATATAGAAGAACTGGATATTCTCAGTCTCCTTTAGTGCCAGATATGTCTTGGCATAAATACGTCAATCCTTGATGGTCTTTTCACTGTTCCTATTGTACAGAGAAACTCCGAGCACCTTCCATAAGAAGCCCAAATCAAACATTGTTTTGTAGACAAGGGTTTTGGAGACAGAAAGCCCAAACTCTGTGGAGAGCATTGATTGGACAGCAAGTGTGTCCAGGTGGCAATCCTTGGCTACCTACTGCTTGATTGCATCAATGTGAATAGGCTGAAGGAGTTTGGGCTGTCTTTTTGCCTTGATGGATTTGGCAATTTTCCCGGTATTGCTATACTTGGTGTTGATGTTGGTAATGTATCTGGCCGTGATACCAAATTGGGACGCAATATCCTGAACCGCCATTCCCCCGTTCAAGCAGTTGAGGAGAGTTTCACGCTCACTATCTGTCAACTGACGCCGGCCCTTGGCAGGTACCACAGCATCCTGGCTACCAGGCTCAACACAGGGGACGGGGACCTTTGTGTAGAAGGTGGGATCACTCTTGCTTGCAGTGGCGCCGTCAATGGTTGAATACACAATAGGCGCAGATGGCTCAACAGTGACTACCAATGGCTTGTAGGTGGTGTCAAAGACGCAGGGGCAGGAAGTAGCAACTCTTGGATCAAGAGTGTGGGGCTGGGTGACAACTGGGTAAACATTGGAGGTGTAACTAACCTCATTATTCCTGGTGACCCTGGTGTAGGAGACTTTTGTGGAAGGCCTTGAGAGTGGCTTCTGCCTGGGATTCAAGCTAGTAGTTCTGGCTTGGGATGAGGGAGGTGGTTGGCTGGCGCTGACACCTTGGGAGGCCTATGTATTGGCATGAATCCCCTCAAGTTGGGTTCTGGGTCTGTTCTTGGACCCTCTGGGACGCCGTTGTGGACGGGCTGCCTCGCGGGCTGGTGCAGGAGCGGGTTGGGAATGTGATTGACAGTCCATAAAAATAAAATAAAATAATATATTTTAGATTAAATATGTATTTATTAAGAGTTATTGGTTTAGTTGTGGGTAGTTATTTTCTCTTGATTTAGCCTTGAATAGTAGAAGAGTTTCTATATTAGTGATTTGAAGTGAATAATATTGTATACTTTCCGGGTTTGGATGATTTTAAAGTTTAATCACTTTTTATGTCTAAACATTGTTGTTGAGATTGAATTTTTTATTTGATTTTAGTTGTGGTGGAGCTTCTTGATTTGGGTTAGTGTTTCCTAGTGTGCTTACTGTACATCAAATTTGGATTCCAGTTCCTGCAATTAATATCTGAGTTTACTAGTGCCATTCAAAATTGATTTGAAATTTTGTTCTTGGATTTGACAATCCTGCAATTTCAAAAAACATAGTAAACTTAATGAAAATGGTTGATGGATTTAAACACTTCAAATCTGATTCCAGTTAATTCATTTTTTCCATTGGAAATATGCAGTTTGACTTGAACTTTTCAAAGTGTCTATGAGTTCCTGCATTTTCAACTATTCAAATAAATACTCAAAAAAATCAATTTAATTAAAAAAGGTTATCCTGCAAAAGTGATTCAAATTTTGGACCAAGGATTTGACAATCCCGCATTTTTACGTTCAGGTTCTGAATTTACAGTAGGGGTCAGGGGTCAGGTACAGGTCAGCTTCCTTGTTACTCACCTCAAAGGCTTGGGTGTAAACAGGTGCCTCCAAGGTCTGAGCCTTGCCTCCATTGAAGCTGGTCTGGCTGCTGCTGGCTTGGCTGCTGGCGCCGTCAAAGATATTGCTGTTGAAAACCATTGTAAAAAGCCTAGGATAAAATCACTAAAAGTAGAAAATTTAAAATTTAATGATTTATTTTATTGTAATTTTGAGTCCATATTTGGAAGGTTCTCAAAATTATTATATACAAATAAGGATCAATGAAAATGAATAAAATGCCTCTGTTCCTAAATTGGATAGCTGTTGATTGGCTGTTAAACTGTCTATTTCTATTTTAGGATGCTCACACTACACATCTTGTGTGAGTTCATTTTGTTTTGTGCTTGTGTAATCTTGCTTCTAGATTACTCAAGTTTTGTTTCATTTTAGTCCTTCTGTTGGTGCCTTGTATTAATCCTGATTGGGTTATAATATACTCCAGAACAGCATCCATCCATTTCACTTGTTGTGTCAGTTCATTTTGTTTGTGGTTTGAACTACACTGCTTGATGTTTGATATAATTTTGTATACTGGGCCAGTGAAATTTTGTTTTTTATTTGACAGTCCATTTATTAACTGAAATTTAATAAATTAATTGAATCCTGAATCTCACGCGGCTTGAATTTCATTTAAATCTGAAATCATTTTGTTTAAATCTGAGGTATTTTTGGTTGTTGCCATAGATTTTAAAACTACTGTACAACAAAGCCTAAATAAAAAAAATTAGCTTCTTAAAGGAATTATAGCCAAGTAATTATTTCATTTATATGATCTTTAGTATTTACACCCTTTCCCATCTATTAGACCTGTTTCTTATCAAGTGATCTTTCCTGCTACAGGCAACTACCAGAGTTAACTAATACATTGTATCAGCTTACTGGATGTTGAAAGTTGTCAACATGAAGCCAGTCAGCATGATTGTGACACATTGCTGGCAAAAATTCATTTCTCCAAAACCAAGCTGATTTTTCTATTAATTTATCAATTCAGAACCACAAACGTAAAACAGAACAGGTATAATGCCAGCTTTGCTTAGCCCCAGGCTTGATTTTAAGCCAAAAAAATAAATAATCTACTATAAAAATGTTTTTTGGAACTTTAAATATAAGCTGATTATACAAGTAATGCCTATATGTCTGCATCAATTGAACCCCTGTATATTCTTAATCAATGCATATCATTATACCCTAACTTTTATTTATACTTTATAAGATACCCTTTCTTAGATTCCTAATAATACACAGATGAACAGAGCATGATGTTAGTTTCCAAAGTCTTCTTTGCATCCCAAAGCTATTTCTTGTTATACCCAATCAATTATATAGATTTCAGTTTGATTTAAAAGTCCACCTACCCAGGATGCCTACACCAGGTTTCACAGATGTGATGATAACCAAAACCAAGCCATCCTAAAGCAAAATCCACATGACTGGGAAAAAAAATAGAAGAAAATCTAAACCTACTGCCGTTCAATATAAACTCAGTGATATTTTAATTTAGCTTTGATCTCAGATGATTCTGTTTGGAATTGAGTGGATTTTGCTTTAGGCCGGCCTGATCTTTTTATCCCTACAGCTAGGTAAAAGCTACTGTGCAGTAGTTTTCCCAGCTACAACGCTAAGCAGAACCATCAGATCTAAACCAAATAAACCATGATTCAAACACAATTTTAAGTATTGGTGTGAAGCCTATGCTCTGTTAACAGGGATTTGGGGGGTAGGCAAACCTACCCAGCACAGCAACCAACAGCTCCAACTAAAATCCAGAACACCCAAGGTCACTACAAAATACGCAAGATCACAAGCAAGCTGGTTCCTGTTGGCCCTGAGCGTACATATGACTACTGTGTAAATGGATAACAAGATACACCCAGCTGCAGCAAGCCAAACACTTAAGCCAAAAAAGTCCAAAGTCCAAAGTCAAATCAACCTAAAAAATCCCCCAGCTGCTGCATAAAGTGAGCTGTATGCAAGCATGATACTTAGGGATCTAGAATAAGGAACACAATAGGAAACATTTATCATAAGAATGTTGCTTTGGATATCAAGATCTGGGGCAGAGTTGGGAAAATACAAAGATCAGTTCAATAGCTCAAAAATAGGTTGGGCAAACCAAACATGGCCAACCAAGTATAAAAAACCTATAAGTGTCCCAGAAGTTCTTATAACACCAATCATAAGCCGTCCTAATGAGAAGACCGGTAAACCACAGAAACCATTACAAAAGCTGTCAGAGTTGAAGGGTTTGAATCAGACTGTTGATCAGAAGTGGGTTACAATAGCCCCAGTTAATCATCAGGATCTGATTATCCAGAGCAATCTGACACTGTTAATTATACAGAATATGAGGGCCATCTAACAAACCTTGTTTATCAGAAAGATCAACAAAAATTAATCATTCAAGGGGTTTAGCTTGCCACACTAGATATACATTGCAATGATGAGACAGGTTAGGAGCCATAGATTCAGGTGGTATTGCTGAGTTGATAATTTTGATACATATTGAAGAATTCTCATTGCTCAATTTCTAAGAGTTGAGTCCTTCAAAAATTCTCAATAAACCAAAAGCTTATCTACTTTATTTAACATATACCAATGCATCCAGTAGTTGGCCTTCTCTGATATACTCCTTAAAATTTGATTATGAATTATATTATAACTAAAAGATGGGTCCCATCCCAAGTTCTACTCCTCCCAGTCTTCCCAATGTTACTCATATGCCTCCCAATGCTGGAGTCCTTACTGTGAAAATCAAAGCTGATACCATTGTTAACTCTCAATGCCCAGAGTTTTATTCCAAAGATTGGTTGATCCTGTTGCAGGCTGTCTATTCAGGTTCACTATGGCTAGCTTTAATATTCTAATTAACCCCCAGTGTCTTATTTGAAAACTTTACTAAATAATATTTTAAGCCACATTGTTGGTTGATTATCAACTGTATGTGGGTCTGGGTGCTTATCCCATACTTCTTGGACACTGCTTCATACTATTCCACTATTTCTGTCACACCAGCATTGTGTTGAAGGTGAACTGCAGGATTACTTACTTAGCCCAAGGGTCAGGAAACAAAAACAGGGCAAGAGTTACATCACGGCTGGCTCCAACCATGCAAGTTGAGACAGAAACGGCAAGAAGCTGTGTTACCTGCAACCAAGCAACAGCTGGTGGAGCACATGGGCTTCACTTCAGACAACCTTCCCATTGACCAGCCGCCCAAGGAGGCCGACCCCCAACAGGGGGTATCAAAACTGAGGGGTTGACCTTCTAGCAAGGCTTCTCACAAAAGATCCCTTGTAAATTAACTTTCCTACCCTGGTACATGCCTCCAAAAGCAGAAATAGACTCAGTTTACCAAACAGGGAAGCACAAACCATCTATAACCCAAATCTGAAGCAAACTTGATTTGGTGCTGGACTCACCATAAGAGTTGAGCCACCCCTCACATATCCAAGATGGTTGGTCAGGGGGTGCCCTGTTCTCCCTAAAGGGTTCATCTGTAATGTATAACATCTCATATCACAATAAAAATACTATCTTGCTTCTAATAGTTTCCCATTGAAGCTCTTCTAACATAGTATAGTTTGACAGATGCTCCTACTATATGGGGTGGTGATCTTGAAAGATGATCAACACTCCTTATATGCAAGCCTGTAGCTGTGATGGTTCAGATGGCAGGCTTGTCTTGGCGCTTCTTGACTTTGGGTCTTGGGTGGATCAAGTTGAGCTACAGGTTCTCTTTACTGGCCTGGACCCTTATTAGGGGTTCGCCCCCATCTTTAACACTGACGAGGTTGATGCTTCATATCTTTAAACAAGAAGCTGGATGACACAGTTTATTGGAAATATTTGGATCTTTATTTCAAATGCTCCCTCATATTTTTGGGCAAAAGATGTTTGGTGATTGATGGAAGTAACTCTGGGATGATGCGGTACCTTTTCATAGAAATCCAGGTTTTTGGGAAGCTGCATACATGCCTGTTGTTTAACAGCGAGTTTGGAGCTGATCTGGGATAATGGCTAGATAATAATGGGCACTGGTCCTAGTGCATGATTTGCTTTTAAATAAGCAGTTCATCGTTCCTGGTGGAAAGTTTGGCTCCTGGCTTGAAGGTGGATTGTTCCTAGTGGTGGAGGAATATGAAGTTTAATTAGGTATGCATACGTATTTGTTGAGGATTTAAAAGGCAAATAGCTATGGGAATTGAAGATGGTTTTGGAATGCTTGGAAGGGGATTTATAATACGGAATGGGTTGATAGCTGTTGATCCAGGTTGGGGTATTTGGATAAACGATCCAAACTCGGTGTTTCCAGTGGCAGCTGTTGATTATTTACTTCAGAAATCAATGGAGATCTGCAAGGACTCAAGTGAAATACAAAATTGTTTTAAAGATGTGGAGATGCTAACTCTATTCTTTAAATTTTTATTTTATTTGATTATGATGTGTTAAGCAGATTTAAACTAGATTTTATATGCCTTCCAGATATTTTGGTTTAATAATTATAGCTAAGGACGAATCCAGGGGTGGTGGGGGTGGCAAAAGGGAGAATGAAGAGAGACATGATGCAAAGTAAGCTCACCATCCAGACTGCAGAGCGGAGGGAGGGGTAGTCCATAATGTAGAGTGGAGCGTAGATAACACGGCAGATGGCGTAAATCACTGCCAATATAGACGCAGCAGTCTGATGGCCATTGCCAAAGTAGTTGGCAACCAGAGTGAAGCTAAAGAAGACAAAGCCCTCCAAAGTATTGTTGTGGGCTGCCAGGGCACGCCGTCCATATCCATCCTAAGAGTGTTAGCCTCTGTGATAGGGGTTACTTACGATTTCGCCATACTGGCGGCGGGGGTCTGAATTGTTGAGTCCGCCCTGGGCTTTGGCCTGGGCATGGCGCAGAGGGAAAAGGCAAAGGAACCAAACGATGAACACCGCAAAGCAGCATCCGAATTGAATGTTGAGATCCAGAGTTGGAAACATGTGCCATCTAATTGCTACTCACCCCTTTTTATACCCACTCCCAACCAGCTGCACTTGCCGTTATTCACCCCACGCGCAATCTCGATTCCATATTTGTTTACTTTAAATTACAAACACCCGATGGAAACCCAGTTCGCATGGGAACATCCAATCACGCCTATTTTACACGCCCATCTCCCCAAACATTTAAACAATTCATAATAGATTGGACTCGCCCTATTCGGCTTTATACCTGCCGATCTCCTTAAACGGATCCATCCAAGCTTCATTTATTAATGCCATTGATTAGATGAAATCTTGATGCCCAAACTATGACCACGTACAAATCATTTATATTACGTCATAAACCCTATTGTTCTATCCTCCTAGCGACAGGACGCTACCTTGCGACGTAGCATTGTGTACTTGGGTGATTAGGGAACTAAAAGCCTCTTGACAAAGCTAAGCTATGCTCGCACACCCTAATCCGAGCATCTTGGTAAGACCATCTCAACCTCTCTTTACAAAACTTCCATCCAACATGTAACCAAACTCTGACAAGCACCCCTGAAGCCAACGACCATCCCCATGCAGAAAACTTGGAGAAGCAACTCAAACCCAACTGCATCCACCAGCCACACTTTCACCTTCTCACTACGCTCCATACGACTCCAAAATATTCATTTATAATTTATTAAACCCGGCTAACTTCAGCAGCCAAGCCACTTGATCATACCCTAGCTAGCATTTTCCTGGCCAAAACTCTTGAATTATACTCCTGATGCATAGACCTTGAGGAAATTAACCTTTGAAAGATCTCCATGGAATAGATGTATCCTTCAATTCTTATCCTTTCACGTTTAAGCCACCTGTCATCCCTATATCCCATCAACTTCCTTGAGAGGCATGTCTCCCCACCAATTTCCCCCCATCGAGATCAAACATACATCAGCATCACACGTCCAGTATCAAACCTGCAGGGTGAACCCCAGCAAGGTTTCAAGTCAAAGGGATACTTGTAACCCAACCTGACCTGCCTAAACCCCAAAGTCAAGCCAAGCCTGCCACGTGAACCATCATGGCTGAAGACTTCCATATATGAGCACAGGTCATTTACCAAGAATAGTGCTAATATAGTAGGGTCATCCGACTAGCCCCAGATGCCACTTCAAAGCCTAAATAATCCTCTTCTCCAAATAACCCATATGATCTATCACAATCTCATCCCCTTTGGTTAACTCTGCTAATACAACACAGTCACAGCATCAGTAGAAGAAGTAGATCTTCCAACCCATACTGTCACAGCCATAGTTTTCCCAGGTGTGGCTCAGCCAAAGCGCTGCCACCCGGGAAAACCTGGCCCAAAGCCCACCTGCTTGTGGCAATTGTAGATTTAAATCTAACAATTGATTGCAAGTGGGTGATGGCACGGGAAATTGGGTCTGAGTGGGGCGCAGATGCCCCACGCCCAATTTTCCCTTCCTTGACCTGCTGGTCAATAAATCCTGACCTCAAAGGAGGTCAGGTAACCGCTTACAGAACCACCATTGGTGATATCTGTAAGCTGTCTAAATATTGCATACAAGGAGGCCACCTCATCAAGATGTACCCAAAGTCTTTAAGTAACAATTGTCCCCACCAAACTACCTTAGTAGTTTGATATTTTACTCTCAATAAATATCTTGCCTCAATGATTCACTTATTTTAATATTTTCCAATCAGATTTGTAATAATCAGACTGCTAGATTCTGCTTTCTCACCTCTGCAATTTCCTGTTAATCTTCCACCTCCTGCTGAAATGCTTCCTGAAACCTGCAAAATTGAATGTGAGCCTATCTATGCTGCTGATTCCTTGACATTGAGCCAAATTAAGGTCTTCCTGATGTACCTGTGCATAATCTTCTGCTGCACCTTTCCTTATTCACTCTTCAAGAGTTACCATTTCCAAGTAAACATGCATTGTCTTCTCCTCATTGGTAATGCCATCCTCATTTGGGTGTACATTCCCCATTTGATTGATTACAACGAGCTCTCACTTTACTTTACCCTGACATTATCAAACTACTCTAGTTTTGATATATTGTACGGCCTGTGCATCTTTGTCGTTAGATCATTCTCTTACATCATGAATATCTCAGTGGTGACTTCTACAATGCTCATTATTTCATTTTGGAGTATTTTTCCAGTGGTTTTCTTTCCCCTGTTATACCTATCCTTTGCAAAGATAGAGATCACACAACCTTGTTGTACTCTAATCTCACGCCTCAAATTCTGGCAGCCTGCTCCTAGCCTTCCATCCCCCTTGTTAAATACTGCAAGAGAAATCTTGGCACTAACTTAGGAATGAACCCAGCATGGTTTCCCTCAGAAGCTTCTCAGCTTCTTACTCAAACAAGCAGAACCCAAATCCTGTGAGTGGTGTTTGTCTATTCTTGATCAAGCACCAAACTCCTTTGATGATGCGTCAACCCTAATTCCTTTGGTGATGTGCTAAGCTCTAGCAACTTCCTCTTTGATTGACTGAAAAACCGTGTTCTCAAGTTCCCAAGGCCCTCAACCTCTACCCTTGCACCTCAAGCAGTTTCAAGCCAATGCAAAGAATTTATCACTCCCTGAAAGTGCTAAGCTTGCGGCCCTCTATCTCAGCCTTGACCACACCAATCAAAGCCTGTCACCCTGGTCGCACCCTTCCGCTTCTGTCTCCAATATGATACAGTGCCTCCTGCAAGCAGCCAGGGGTAAGCTAGTGACGTCCCAGCAGCCAGCTCAGCCTCTGTTATTGGAGGCCCCTCCCATGTTAAATTGCTTGAAAAGTCAACAGGAGCCAGCCACTCCACAAGGGCCCATATCCTCTGAGGTTTCTCAATCTCTTGGGACTTCAGCCCCCACTCTGGCTATAGCTCCTGTCGTCAGTTCTCCTCCTCAGAGTATTTCTATCCTGGCTGCGCTCTCCTTTTACAATATTGACAAATCCAGCGCTACCCTGGCAATCTTGGACTCTACTGACTCTCAAGCGCCCACTTCAGGTAATACTTCAACCAGAACTGTCCATTGCTATCCGCCAAGGCTCAGGCTATAGTGGATCTCCACATTGCCACTATGAATAAGGTTGTGCCTACTCCTTGCCTCAAGCCTATTGTCATTGAACCTGTGATTGACCAACCCTTTTTACCCTTGAATGAGAACCTGTTGTCCATTCAGACAGCTCCTCAAATCCAGGTACAAGTTGATTCCAATCACACCCCTCTATCAAATAAAACAAAGATGGGATATGTTTTGTTTCATTGTTCCTTTGCTTCCACATCATATCTAACAAAAGCTGTAGCTTTATTAGATACTGGTGCCACAGACAACTTCATTTCAAAATATCTGGTTGACAAGCTAGGTTTGGAATATAATCCTGGTGCTCTGTGAAAAGGAGGGGTATCCAATGTCTTCCATTTGTTCAGACTATGTCGCCTGTTATCCTTCTCTATCCCTGATCATGCCTTTGTTGCTGACTTCACAGTAGCAAAGCACCTGACATACCTGGTGATCCTAGGAGTGGAATGGTGGCGGGAGCACAATATTACCCCAATCCTCAAAGATAACCTACTGAGGATTGCTCATACTGCAAGAATTTCCTTGGAGGTACCAATGATCCCATTTGGGAAAGAAGCCCCTCACATCTCAATGTCAGTCTCAGCAACAACAAAACACGCCACATCATTTGATGTCCTTCCATTGTGCCTCTCCCACTTACACACAGCCTTTGATTCTAAGCTGGCTGATGGTCTCCCTGCACACTCAAAATTTAACTTTGAGCTTAAACTCACTGTTGATTTGGTGAAAATAGCTTCTCCCATCTATCCCTTGAACCTAAAGGAGGAACAATGCTTAGAAGAATGGACAAAGGACATGGAAGCCAAAGGACAGATCTTTAGAAAATCTTCTCCTATATCCTCTCCACTTCTGTTTGTTTAAAAGTCTGATGAATCATTACACCCTTGCATTGATTTTGGCAACATGAACAATGTGCTGTACCAGAATTATACCCCATGCCCATTGAGTCTCAGATCTCCAGAGAGGTGGAGAAAGCTAGGATCTTTTCAAAGCTGGACCTCTTAAATGCTTTCAACCAGATTTGCATCAAAGAAGGTCAGGAATGGCTCACTGCTTTCAGGACTAAGAAAGGCATCCTTCATTACTGAGTCATGCCCTTTGGTCTGAAAAATGCCCCAGCAGTCTTTCAGAGGATGATCAATGCAGTCTTGGGTGACCTCATTGGGAACTGTGCTATTGCATACCTGGATGACATCTTAGTATACTATCCAGATGAGGAGTCTCATGCCACCCACCTTTGTGCTGTAGTGAAAATGATTCAAAAGGCCAATCTTGTCATCAAACTGAGCAAATGTGAATTTTTCAAGAGTAAGGTTTCCTTCTTAGGAAATCTGATCTTGGAAAAAGGCCATTCCATTTCCCCTGACAAGGAAGCTGCAATAAGGAATTGGCAGACCCCAACAAACATAACCCAACTCTGTAGTTTTCTGGGAACATGTAACTTCTTGAAACGCTTCACCCCCCACTTGTCAGAAACAGCAGCCCCCCTTTACGCTGCTAGTGGGAAAAGAACTCTGGAATGATCTGCACAATGTGATGCTGCGTTCAATGCTGTTAAGAACATCATGTGTTCTGAAATCATGCTTCACCATGTTGATGCCTCCAAACCTTTCATCTTAGCCACAGATGCCTCCAAATTTGCCATTGCCTCAGTTCTTCTACAAACTGCTGATGATGGACTAGAATACCCTGTGGGCTATTTATCTAGAAAAATGATATCCAAAGAGCTCAGCTACATGATCTATGACAAGGAGTTATTAGCAGTAGTAGAGTCTGTGAAGTACTGGCAGCATCACCTTTGCTCAGTCACACACCCATTTACAGTAAAGACAGACCACAAAGCCCTACTGTATTACCAGGAACCTTGTCTCTTAACTGAACGTCAGACCAGATGGTATGAAGTCCTAGTCAAGTTTAAATTCTAATACAAGTTTATCAGGGGTATTGATAACCATCTGGCGGAATCCCTCAGCCGCAACCCAGCATTCCTTCCAGGCGTTAAGGCTGAACAAGAATTCAATACAAAGGTCATGGTTCCCCCCAGCGCCATTCTATCCTCTCCTCCCTTGGAAACAATCTGCACCCTAAGTGTCCAAGAACCTGCCAACTCAGACCTGATAGCTAGAGTTAGGTTGCTGCAACCTTTAGACAAACATTACCCTAGTTGTTTAAGTTGGCAAGTCAATCTACTCCCCACACCTGCTACAGTTATGAAGACAGTACCATACTTCACAATGGTTGTCTGTGGGTACCTGATGGTGATATTTGCCTGGAAGTCATCAAGGCACACCTTGACAACATATTGGTTGGTCACCAAGGGAAAAATAAGACCATAGAGATAATCCGTAGACAACTTGATTGAAGAGGTCTCACATCAGAGATAGCTAAGTACTTGAAGGGCTGTGTGGTTTGTCTAATGTCAAAGCCCTCCCGTCTCAAACAGACAGGTCTACTGGTCCCCCTACAAATTCCTAATAGTCTATGGACATCTCTGTCTGTTGATTTCATAGTATAAATTCCTCCATCAAATGGTTATGATGCAATCATGGTAGTAGTAGATTGTTTCACAAAGATGAGTCATTTCATCCCCTGCCAAACCACAATCACATAGTCCAGATGGCCAAACTGTTTTCCAACAATGTTTTTGCCCACCATGGAATCCCCAAGAGATCATAAGCAACAGAGGTCCCCAATTCACAGCACAATTATGGGAGGAATTATCTAGACTCCTAGGCATTAAGTTATGCAGATCAACAGCCTACCACCCCCAATCTGATGGCCAAACATAGAGGGCGAATCAATGTTTGGAAACATTTCTTAGATGCTACTCTAATGCTGAACAAGATAAATGGTCCCAAAACATATCAATGGCCCAGTTTGCTTACAATAATGCCCCACACTCCTTTTCTAATGTCTCCCCATTCTACAAAAATTATGGCTACAACCCCCAATGTAACTTTGGCTCACTCTCAGGTAGCAAAGTGGAATTGACATCCTCACAGGCAGCAGCTTTAAAAAGAATCCATGAAAAAGTCAAAGTGCCATTGACTCATGCTGTGACAACTTACAAGGCTTATGCAGACATGAAAAGAAGAGAGGGTCCATCGTACAAAATTGGTGATCAAGTACTGGTTGAATCCCAGAACATGTGACTAAAAGTACCCTGCCGGAAGCTAGGTCCCAAAAGAGTAGGCCTATTCAGAATCTTAAAAAAGATTGGATCTTCATCCTACTAACTGGACCTCCCTCCCTCCTTCCACATCTTCAGCACATTTCATGAATGCCTTTTATTAAGTATGAAGGTCCCCCTGTATCTACTCCTGACCCCATAATGGTGGATGGACAACTGGAATATGAACTAGAATCAATAATTGCATCCAAACTATCCTGCAAGCGCCTGCACTACCTAGTAGCCTAGAAGGGATACCCAGCCTCAGAAAACTGTTGGATTCACCACTGCAACCTCACTCACGCCCAAGAAATGCTCCAGGAATTCCACAAGAACAATCCCCAAGCAGTAGGTCCAGTAAAGACCACCCTAGTTGCCATGAAACTCCCTCCTGCCCATAAGAACTATGCACTGGCAGCACTCCCAGGAGGCAAGAAGTCCCTGTTACTAAAGAAGGAGAGTAATGTCACGGCCATAGTTTTCCCAGGTGTGGCTTGGCCAAAGCGCTGCCACCTGGGAAAACCAGGCCCAAAGCCCCGCCCGCTTGCAGTGATTGTAGATTTAAATCTAACAATTGATTGCAAGTGGGTGGTGGCACAGGAAATTGGGTCTGAGTGGGGCGCAGATGCCCCACGCCCAATGTTCCCTTCCTTGACCTGCTGGTCAACAAATCCTGACCTCAAAGGAGGTCAGGTAACAGCTTACAGAACCATCATTGGTGATATCTGTAAGATGTTCAAATATTGCATACAAGGAGGCCACCTCATCAAGATGTACCCAAAGGCTTTAAGTAACAATTGTCCCCATCAAACTACCTTAGTAGTTTGATATTTTACTCTCAATAAATATCTTGGCTAAATTATTCACTTTTTTTAATATTTTCCAATCAGATTTTTAATAACCAGACTGTTAGATTCTGCTTACTCACCTCTGCAATTTCCTGGTAATCTTCCACCTCCTGCTGAAATGATTCCTGAAACCCCAAAATTGAATGTGAGCCTATCTATGCTGCTGATTTGTTGACGTTGAGCGAAATTAAGGTCTTCCTGATGTACCCGTGCATAATATTCTGCTGCACCTTTCCTTATTCACTCTTCAAGGGCTATCATTTCCAAGTAAACACGCACTGTCTCCTCCTCATTAGTAATATCATCCTAATTTGGGTATACATTCCCTATTTGATCAATTATGACAAGCTCTCTCTCTACTTTATCCTGACACATACCCCTGTTGGCAAGATTTCCAGCATACACTGCAAACACCACAAGAGAAATATCCATGAGAACATAATGGCCAGTATCCATACAATTTGGATACTCTATACCATAGGTATCACCATTCCAGAAGGGCATGTAGTTGATCAAGGAATGAACATATCTCTAGTAAAATTTGATACCCTGTCTTTATAAGGGTTCTTCAAGACCCCAGCCCTAGTTGCCCAACAAAAATACAGAAAACAAAGTAGACCATATAACAGCATGCATTACCCAACAACTTGGCAGTGCTACCATCAAGAAGTTACCAGCCAATCTCAAAACCAATATCACTTCCTGTATGCTTTCCACCCAAAACAAGCTCACTCACAGGGAGTAGTTTAAGCCCTTCTGGATTTCAGAGTTTTCCAAAGGGCTGACTAAAATGCAGGGACTTGGTGCAATAGATGGCACAAGGATAACACCAAGAAAGCGGTGGGCAACTTCAAAGCAGACCTTTAGCCAGCTTAATGGTGAAGGGCACTGCACTCATGATTTCCAGAGGGCTAAAAAATATATCCAGGCGGCAACCATCAAGGGATTGGCTAGAGTATACAAAAAACTATCCCTGCTGGTCCTGACTGCATGGTCTTTGAGAACCCCTCTATTTACCCTAACTGCTAGAATGCTCTGAAACTCCACGGCATGAAAAATGCAGGCCTCAATAATGGCACAGATCTCCAAAGCTTGTGTTGCAAGAAAAGTAAACAAAAAATCCCAAACACATCATGCAGGGCATAAGGACAAAATCTTAGCTGTCTAGCCATCAAAGTCAATCAATATCTGAGGGGCTGTACTGCACGTCCTGCCTCTGCAGCTAGCGCCAACAGTCAACATCAACCTAGCCACACTAGCTTTTCCAATGAGCAGGGCAATTATATCCAGTTAAACCCCACCCAAACATGTGAAAAAAGCTGGGCTGAGGGGAGATCCTGAGGACAAGCTAAGCAATTCAGCCTCTTCCAAGCTCTGGTTTGACTTACAACACAAAAATACCACCCAGAGAGTGTGGGTGATGTCATGATGATCCAGGTACCCCAGAATGAGCCAGCCCACTATGCAGCTTCCAACCAATCAATTAAATAGCCTCTCTATTATCTCTGCTTTTGAAGCTATACAGGATCTGCCCTGTAAGACTTGGGTGCGGGCAGAGCTCTGGTTGATCAAGGATTGGTTGACTGATTCCTAATGGCCATCAGCCCTTCAGGGGTTAATGGTGTGGTTATTGCTGACAAGTAACAAAGCAGCACCACCCTGCAGCCCCCCTTCTCCTGGGAGGTTGCCAAAGTGTGTCCTGGGTCAAGGCCAGGGAGCAACTGGCAACAGCGCCCATGTTGACAGTGGCCATGCTGGCTCAAAATCTTAGAACTACTATGTTTTTTGCCAGTTGCGCTAGTATAATTCCCATTTATTAAAGCGTTCAGGGGTGCAACCCCAAAAAACACGTCAAAATTCTGGATATTTTGACACAATTTAATACTAAGCTTAATCAAAATCCCAATCTAATCCAATTTCTCCTTTTTGTTTACTAATAAATATATATATTTATTAATTTGTCTTCACAACACAAAAGTGTAATGTCAACACTTTTTAGGCCCAACTTATTTTTAATAGCAGAACTGAACCATCCACAATAAAAAACTAGTTGGACACTTAAAAATATCTTTTATTGGATTAGTATACAGTAGTTTTCAAACCTGTTGAGATAAACGTAAATTATTTAGTTTATAATGCATGGGTTCAGTCACAAAAAATTTCACCTTGATAGGTCTAAACAGAAGACAATTTCACAGAAAATGTGCGCTGTTTGGCAAAAATGTCCAGCCATACAACAACTTACTCAAACTGGGGATGTATGCTTAATGATTCAACAATGAGTGTATCAAACACTAGAACACATGGGGTTCAGTCACAGAACACATTTACCATGGATTTTGTGGGCGCATGAAACTCAGTCACAAAAGTTACAAACTTGATCCAACAATGAGCCCCAATAGTAACTGAAACAGACAACAAAAACAGCAAATATCAAACCAAATGAGTGGATCTATAATACTGTTACCAACTTTTCCTAATTAAGAATGCAATCTAGAATAAAAAAGGGAACAAAATATTCTGAGTGTCTGTTTTGGGATTAGAATTAATAAAAATATCAAATTTATCCAAACTCATGATTAACAGTGTACATTTGTGGCCAAAATAACTAATATAGAGATCTAAAACCTAATTTGAAATAAACGGCAGTGACTGCAAGCTTTCATGCTACTATATATGGAGAGATAAAAATTGTTATAAATGAATTATATAGATAGACTGATTTTAATTTTATTTTATTTTTATACCAAAATGCAAGCTTCACAACAACAGAGCCAAGGAGCCAAAGGGTTACGCTGCAGACATGGACGCCCTTGTGGGTCAAAAAAACAAGTTCATGCAATGCAAGTGTTTACTCAGGAAGGAGACATGAGAGGAGAGTTCAATAGTGAGGTTGCACTGACACAACCAGTTCAAGTAGATCATGGTGCAAGGGCACAGAGCATCAATCCCAGGGTCCAAAAGCTCACCTAAAAACACACTAAGGTTATCACTACCAAAACAATAAATGACATCACTATCAAGAGGGTGTCCTTTGTATACAACCCCATATACCACCACAATAGTGTTCCAGCCACCATTCTGGAGAAGGTGAAGCCTGTCCTTGACACTAGCTACAAGTCCTACGTGAGCAACAGCAACCAAGAAGATGTCAAGGAGCCTGAGTACTTCCAAAACACTTGTGGGCAGAAGGTGGTCAAAAAGGTCACTGCATTCTATAGTCAGGTGCCTATGTCCTGTGTTGTGGCCAATCCCAATGACTCAATCCCTACTGCCAAAAAGTCCAAGTAGCATGTCATCCCCAATTTCACCTAGGAGACCTTCAAGAGAATCATGGAGGAGACAACTGACTACAGGAAGGCCGTAGCAATTGTCAGGACCTTGGAAAAATCTGCCCATAGGGGCAACCTCCAGAATTAACTCATACAGAATAGAACATCTCCTTGTTGACAATTTCAAAAATTGTTTTTGCTTTATCTTTTATAATTTCAATTAAAAGCTCAAAATAAAAATCAAACATTGCTTCTATTATCAGTGCCAATTATTTAATCAAGAAAAAAATAATCTTTAATATTGAAAATATGAAAAATATTTTTGAGAATTGTTGACATGGAGGATGTTCCTTTTTGTATGAGTTAATTCTGGAGGTTGCCTCCATAGGCTCTGCAAAACCTACCTGAAAATGGGTTCTATTCTCCTTTCAGAGAAATCCAAGCACAAACCTGTCCTATTGGTTAAGGAACACCTGTGGGCCATTCAACAGTGGATCAATTGGAATTGCCATCTTGAACTGGAAAGTATTCAGTTGATGGTTGATTCCACTTTTGGAATCTAGGCTTTGGTTTCCACTTGCTACTATGCTGTTAAGAGTTTAAGATTCTCTTGGAAAAAACTCAGAGTTTCTCCATACAGTCAGAACAGCCCCGACAACATTTTCTACCACCAGAAATATGCCAAGACATACACTGCGCTGAAGCAGAAGAGGAAAGTAAAGTTCTATTACATTGATGAGTCCTCCTTTGCGTTGTCAATGTGCAATGAATATAGGTATGTCCCCAAAGGCAAAAAGAACACCATGTCCTGGCGTGCAGCTGTCTGGTCTGTTTCCTACTCAATAGTAGCCCTTCTTGGTCCCCTTGGAATAGAGTTCTACCAGATGATCAAGGGTTCCCATAATAGTGGGATCTTTCTCAAAGTTCTCCAATTGGTTTGGGAGCACCTGAGGCGTGCAAGCCCGGGCTTCACTAATGTCATTGTGCTAGATAATATCACACTCTGCAAGGTGGCATATATTCTTGCAGAATTCCAGGTGATTGAGCCTGGTGTGAGAATTGGCTCTCAACAATTGGCTACAGCACTTTTACGCCTTCTATTCCTCCCCTCCTATTCCTCATTCCTCAATCCAATTGAGGAGGTCTTTGGGTGGCTCAGGCAAGTAGTCAGGAAAGGGGCACCACCTGGGCCCAATGATTTGGTTCATTATTTTTCTTGTTATGCCTAGGCGCCAGATTAATTATTTTATAACTTAATCACATTATCCACATTCAAATTATTCAGAAAGCGTAAAATACAATCAATCCCAAATATTTACTTGATCTTGGGCTTGGGTGATTTTTAAAAAAATAATTCATCTATTTTAGAATTGAAAGTTGCAACTTATAGTATTACTGAAAATATATTAAGTGCTACTACAAACTAGAAACCAAAAATATTTATAATGAGTTGCATGGGAGAGTAATAGCAGTCCCAAAGCTATAAATGCTATTACCCTATCTTTGGCTCATCATAAATATTCTTAGTTTGTTTCAGAAAAAAGGTTGTTGTTTTTGATAGACTGATAACTCTGTCTAAAATACACCCTCTAGTAAGCTGCCCTACTTCATGAACTTGCCCCAATATACCATTAGCATCTTCTGATATTTTTGTTTCTCTGGTATCATCACATGATTTCAAATGATAAATTATCTCAGAATATTCTGAGAAGCTTTCATATGTTAAAGGAAAAGTATACAACTTCTCATCTTTCATCAAATATGAAAGATTAATGTGCAGATTTTTAACTTCAAGCTCTCTTTTTAAAGGCCTAAATTTCCTTTCATAAATATAAAAAATGCTTTTTGAGAAAAAATTGAACCAGTTAAAGTTGAATTGTATAATTCTTTTCTTCTTTCTTCTTGCTCACAAATATTCTTTAGATCATTAATGTTGTTAATATAAAGCTCATTTTCTTTTTCCTTTAACATTTTGATATTACACCAAAGTGACCTTTAAACAATGCCTTTTCTATGACATTCAAAAAAACAATTATATTTTATAGAACCCTTAATATATTTAGGTGCCTCTTTAAATCAGTAATATAAAAATCCATATGATCTAAAATGATTTCCATTATCAGTCCATACTTTTATATTATTTATTTTTTTAAATCTATCTAATTTAAGAAGTTTTATAAAACACTCACCTGAAAATAAAGAATCATGTGATAATAATTGAGACAAAAAATCATGATATTCAAATTTAATTTTATTGTTTTCTTTAAAAACTAATGCAAACCCTAATAATGAGATAGATTTTTTTGAACAAAAACAATTATTGGTCTCAATTGGACCACTTCCAACCTTTAAGTTTTCTTTATAATCTATAACTACAACACAAGACTCAACATCTCATTCATTAATATCTTTTTTATATCCCTATTTTGATGAACATAAAAGTCTTGGTGCTGATTAATAGTCTTTAAGTCATTGTCTATAGATTCTGGTAATGGTAAGTTTTTACTTTCACATTCTTCCTTCTTTTTTTCTAGTGAATTTTTTAAATTATAAATATTTCACATATTAGTTTGCTTTTTACTTTTTATTATATTTTTAGGAATTAATTTATAGTAAGTAAAAATTGAAACTGAAATTTTATTTTTTATTTTCATATTTTCATATATCTCTTTTTTTAGTAGAGAGTATTTAATTTCAGTTGAATAATTACTCATCTCTTTTTCTACATCTTTATAAATTTTTTCAGGAACTTTTTTTGTAAACTGGCTTCTTTCAAAAGAATTTTCCGGCAATTTTTTAATTGTTTTTTAGTTATTTCTTTTTTTAATGAATAGTTATTATTTTTTGGCTTTTTTTGTTTAAGCTTACATTTTTATTTTTTATTTTTCTTGGATATTCAAACTCACTTTTGGTTATATTAAACCCCATATCATTAAGCTCTTTTAAAGAGTAACTGGAAGTAACCAGAGATTGCAAGGCTGGGAGATGCTTTTGGGGAGAAGATTTCATGAGATCCTTTAAGTTTACAATGAACTCATTGCTTTTTTGATTTTGAATAGTTGAAAGGAACTGAGCTCTTCCAAATTCAGTTTGAGTAAGGAAGTGCTTGATGAAATTATCAAGATCATCACCAGCAATAAAGAGGAATGGTTTTTTTAACATTGCAATTATTTCTCTTTTTTTGAAGATCCCAAGGAAAAAAGGGTAGCATGGCAGAAGCAAATTTAACTGAAGACATGGTAGTATTTTGAATCTGTAATTAGATTGGATCTCTGAAATGTGCCTTAATGATGGAGTAGTTCTGATAAGAATGTGGCCTTTGAATGGGGTCTTTTGGATTAGAAGCTTTGTGGTGCTTTAGCTCTTATATACTAAGCTAAATGACATCATTCTGAAATAAATGGTGTGATAGCTTTTACTATAATTTGAACTTGAATTTATGTTTGCAGAATTAATTAAATACCCAGTTTTCATGCACAAGTGATATATGTGGAGCAGCTAAACATTATTTTTACATCATATCATCTTTGTAATCAAGGCAGATCAATTAAAATAATATATTCACTTAATTGTAACTCTTCTGCATATTTTTAAAATGATAAAATATTAAAGAATTCCATTTAAATAATGCTTAATTTGATGTTTGAAGCTCACTTGAACCTTAAAATTAATCTAAACAGTGATAAAAAAATCCTAACTTCAAACTGCTGTAAAATCCTAAAGAATCAAGCTTTTTAAGTAAAACAAAATACAAAAGAAAGCTCTCAAACTTATATTTAATTTCATCAAATAAAAAAGATCTGTTGTGTATCAAAAAAGAGTATTTATTAGCTTTAAAGTGATCTACTTTATATCATTAGATATAATCATATAATAAAATCTGGATTATACTATTTTAAATTACTTTTGCTTTAATATTGAGTATAGTATACATATTAAAATTTTAAACCAATAGAAAGATAGGATTCTTAGCTTCATTTTGATAGTTTACAGTGTGAAAAAATATTAATTTTTTATTGAGTTATTAATGTTTTAAATATAAAATGTGTAATTAGTTACTTTTTCAAAATTGATTTGTGTTATGCTGTGACTTGAGCAGCATGTGTATTAGAAAATGGCATAATCCCTAAAATAATGACCCATATGTATAGATTTTGGGATCAGGTTGGTCCTATTGCACCTAAGCACAGTATCAAGAGTTCATTCAGTCCATTGCTTAAAAGATCTGATACTATTTTGAAATATTTGATTTGTTACTTAGGTATGGTGAGAACTAAGTCTATCCAGTATAGTGATTGGTTTGAAAAGCACTTCCAGGGCCCTGATACTTTAACAATCATGGCAGAGTGTTGCAACCAAAATAAACACTTCAGTTGTCATTATATCTCACATTGTACAGGGGGAATTGTTGATTCACCTCGTGAAAGATCTAACACCAAGATCTCACTTGACCCCACCAGCATGTCATGATCTCATACTTCTTTATAGGAGTAAGAACAATTTTATAACAATCTTAATAAACCATATATATATAAAACTGCCCATTCCTATCATTTTAATGTTAAATGTACCAATATTTGGTGGTACAATAGCTTTAATAAACTATAAGTATCCCAATCTTCTCAATAAAGATAAAATTAATCCCAATATTGTTTGTGTCTATTTCTTATACTGTTGCCTTTCTCAACCCAAATACTGAACTATATCTAATTTAGTTAAAAATGAGAGTTGATGTAACCTAGATTATGTTTGTGTAAAATCTCTAAAAAAACTTTATTCAGGTATTAAGAGATTTAATATTTAACAGAATTTATTTTCATTTAATAATATTGACATATAGTTAGTTAAAAGAAAGGCTAAAAGTAGTAAAAAACTGGAGAATCGGGGCATCGATCCCCGTGCCTCTAGCATGCTAAGCAAGCACTCTACCATTTTTTTTAGAAACCAAATTTTTATTTTGAAAATGGTTGGGGGGAAATTGGGGACGTCGCTAGGACTCGCCCAGCGTTGCGAGCGCTCTACCATTTGAGCTAATTCCCCGAGCTTATTTAAACAGTAAAAGCAAGAATTTATGTGTTATATAAAAAGGCTCATTAAGCCTTATTGATATAAGCACCTATACATAAATGAACTTGATATCATAGATTCTCTATAAGCCAAAATTTGGTGTTTAAATTTTCTTCAGAAGAATATCTTATTTTACCTCACAAAATGCCAATATAAAATGTACGTTTTAAATCCTACAATAAAGTAACAGCAAATATATCATGTCTGTTTGAGGCTTTATTAAAAATTTATCTATTTAACTTAAGTGTGCCTTTATGTCTCTAGTTTCTTATATTGAAATCAGATGTAATGTTTTTTTATAAAACTTATCAAAATAATAATTTTATTTTATATGTGACTTAGTCTTAATTAATACATTAATATATGAGATTGATTAGTATAAATATTACAGTAGTTTTCAAACCTGTTGAGATAAAAAATATATTGTCAGTTTAGAACACATAGGTTCAGTTGCAAAACAAATTTCAACTGGAACCAGTTGAAGATCAATTCACTCAATAAAGCTTCCATTTATCTATAGCCAGAAAACAAAAACAGTCAATCATATAACAAAAATAAAGTCAAATACTGAATTCTGAAAATGAGATAGCAAATATATGGAGCTCAAATATATAACACACACAATCCAGTCACTTACTGAAGCATTCTACATTGAATTCAATTATGAGTGTGTGGCCAATATGATACAAACAGAGAACAATTGAGGTTCAGTCATAAAAGTGATGAACTCAAACACAAAATAACTCATTTTTTTGAAAATATTGATTATTTTTGGGACTCAAAATACAAGTAGTGGATTTCAGGAGAAAATCCACCAAAATTTATTCAGGGAACCAAATCATTATTTTCAGTGCATGCACTTCTAAATTTGGACATTTATGTCTGAGAGACTGTAACAAATCCAACTGACAAAGTCAGATTCCAAAAACCCTCTATTGGATAACAGATGTTTGCTTTTATGTTCTTTATCCAATCATCTCCCTCATTCCATATTCATTACTGTAAATTCAGAACCTAAACATAAAAATGCAGGATTGTCAAATCCTTGGTCCAAATTTTGAATCACTTTTGCGGGCAACTCAGCTGAGTGAAAATTAAAATATTTAATAAAAGCAACCATTTAATTTGACTTTTTTTGGCTTATGTAAACTGGCAAATTTTGAATCTCTTGAGCAGATAACTCAACTAACAAAAGACAAAACACAACAACAAATGCAGGTTACATGAATCAGAAATGTGGGATTCTAATGTACAATTTGGGATTTACTGTATTTCAAACAAATCATAGGTATCATGTAAAAATTAACAAATCTGAAATTGCAGGATTGTCAAATCCAAGAACCAGGTTTAAATCATAATTGCAAGGAATTTGAAATAAATATAATTTATGGGTGTCTCAAAAAGATTGCCAAAGGATCTAGAGTGGATTTGTGCTAATTCTTTTAGGAACCATAGGCATTCTCAAAAATCACCCTATTCCAATTTAGGACGGCTAAAATTTAGATCCCACTATTCACAAAATTAACATACTTAACAATAAAATTGACTAAAATATACACGTCTCTTTTTGAGTTTAAAATTTTTAATAAAAATTTATTATGTCTTATTTCAACAACAACCAAGTCAATGAGCTGTTCCATGGCCTTGACAAAATCATGCAGGGCTACGCTGGGTCTTCTAACAATGAAGCCTCTGTCTATGGTCATTCCCAACCCACAGGCCTCTCTGCAAGCACCACCCAGGAGTGTGTTCTTTCTCCTGCAACTTCCAGCATGGCCCTGTTTGCCCACCATGCACAGGCAGCTGCCAACCCAAATCCCTTATCAGCAATGGCATCCAGAACCCCAAAACAGCCAATCAGATGGCATTGACCAGTTCCCATGATGAACACATCCCTCCCCTAGCCAATCAGCCTGCAAGACGCAGAAGAAAACTAATCACTCTGGAGATTATTCTTAAAATGGTTGAAAAGCAAGGGAAGCTTATGTCCCTTGGGAAAATTGCGGCTGCAATAGGGTTTGCAAAGTCTACTGTGGCTGCAACCCTGCAAGCCCACACCAACTATGGCCCCCTACCAAGAAGACCCCAACTGGCGCTCATACTTTGACCAAAGGTGACACAGCCCATCCCCTTATGATGGCCATTATGGAACATGACCTGCAGATGCCCCTGGTCTAGGTACATCTCCAGTTGGGACTCCACGGCATCTTCACCAACAAAAGAACGGTGAATTTGTGGATGCACAGAGTTGTGGTTGCTGCTAGAATCTTGTACAATCAAGTTCTCAGTGGCCCCATTTTGGTGGATATCAATCCCTACAATTCAACTATTATTAATTTTATCAAAGGAAGGGCAATGTGGGCCCATAATGATGTCATCTTTCTGTTGTATGCTAAGATATCTGCAATTATTCAAGACTATGGAGAAAAGCGTATCCAGTCTGACGTGTACAAGTGCGATCCAATCTTGTATTGTTTTGTTGGGGTCTTATTGGCAGTTTCCCCATTGGGCGTCAATTATTACTTGGCAATATTGAACACTGCAGATGGGTATGCCTACCAGAAAGAGCTCAAGGCCATGCTGGAGGAGTGGGCCACACAAAACGCTGTACACACAGTTGTACTGAGTGCAGAGATGGAGCAGCAGGAATGGGCAGCCCAAGAAATCAGGGCTGCGGGGCATACTTTTTGCAACCGAGTTTCCAGCCTCGCCTGCTAACATATCTTATGATACACAGGGGGCGCTTGACAAGCCGCCCCTTGACGTGTCTAACGTTATGGATTAATCTGATGGCAATATTGAATGGCGGGTACTTCATCTCAATTAGGAGTGCTACCAATTTGACTTGCTGATCCCCGCACAAGTTATTCCTCGGCTCCAAACCTTACATGGAAATCCCCATCATGCCACCCCCTTGTGGCCTTGTGGCTTTCTCCATATAGTATATTAACCACTATATTCTAAAATAAACAATACCTTTTTCTTATTACTCTGTCCTTTCTATTGGACTGTTGTTTTCCCCAATTCCAAATACTGAATCCTTCTTGGTTCAGTTTCAACAGTGGTAGCAGTGGTAGGTTTACAACCTACCTAAAACAAAATTTCCCCAAGAAAGAACAGAGTGCGGGCCGTATGGCTACTCCCCAACAAGAGACCTTCCTGCCAATCCCCAAGGGGGACATCCCCAATGGGTACGTCATCTATCAAGACCAGCTAGTTCTCACTAGCGTGTACAATTGGCTCTGCCTTGGGCAGAATGACACCAGCGTCACCCTGCCCCAGTCAGATCTGTCCCAGCGCATGCTCAACCTTCAGCTAGGATCCTTCACTGGTGGCGTAGAGGGGGTCAACATTTTCAGTTGGCTCCAATCTACTGAAACCTGCCTTTGCATCTACCAGGTTCCTGAGCATATGCGGGTTTCCACTGCATCTGGCTGCCTCACAGGGCCTGCTGCTGTGTGGTTCACCAACTGGGACAGCCAGGAACTTGACGTTACCTGGGCGGCATTCCAAGAGACCGCCAAGTCCTGCTATAGCAAAACTTCTCCCCCATTGTTGTGAGAACTCCTCTTCTAGCAATCAAACAAACTGGTTCTGTTCCTGAGTACCTTGCTGCCTGGCAACAAGCTCTTGCTGCCGCCCCCAAAGCCGTGACCAACAGAAATGCAATGCTACTCACTCTCATCATCAATGAGTTAAAGCCCCATATCTATAAGTGGGACCCTGTAGGTTGTTGCGCCTCCATTGACAACTGCTATAAGGCCATTGTGGAGGCTAACAATCAAGCCTCAATGGGCTTCTGCCGTACCAGTGACGCTCCATCCCAACCAAGTACCACACCTGGCAATGGCCACAATCAAGTAGGCTGCCGCCAGCACCATCAGCAGGATAATGGGACTAAACGCCCCTACAAGGGGGAGCTTAAGCTAGCACAGATTGAGGATCAGGGAAAAGCCTGGGGGTTGTAGCAACAAGAGGCCTTGCAACCCCACCTGACCCATCCTCTCAAGCCCTGCTCGCAAAAAATCCCTGTGACTACAACATTCACAAGGTCAAAACCCTGGACGTCTTTCAGGTTCACAGTGACAACCCCGTATTGCAAGCAAGCCACTCCTCAAATAAATTAACACACTTGTCCTATCCCTTCTGTTTCCGTGGGAACACCCACAAATTACTGGTAGATACTGGGGCCAACCACACTATGGTGGACCAAGTGTTTGCCGACTCTCAGCAATTAGACCAAGTGCCCAGCAGGTTCAAAGCAGTACAGGTAGCTGACTCCTGCAGAGTTGCCATCACCCACAAGACAGTACCCTTCTCTGTGAGAATGGGGAACATCCAGGTTAAGCTCTCTGGGCCCATGATGGCAGGGCTCAGCCACAATGTAATTGCTGGACTCGACTGGCTTTGGCACAACTGTCCCTACATTGATTGGGATACTTCTTTCATCACCCTCAATAGAAATGGGGTGGGATTCCAGATCTACCCTGTAGAAATGAGCAAGTTACTCCACAATACTGTGCTTGTCAGAATAACAGAGACAGGCTTGTACAATTTTAAGGGGGGAAACTAGACTTTAACCAATGCTCAGTCAAAGTTATCCGCGCTGAACCATTTGCGGTCCCTCCCTTGACCTCCTCACTTCCACCAGTGCTTGCTGCACTCCTCGAGGAGTACAAGGATGTATTCAGTGAGACACTTGAACAACTACCTCCTCCCTGGGAAATCCAGCACACTGTACAACTTCAAGGGTTGTTACCTAAAGCACGGCCATTATATCGTCTCACACCAAAGGAAGATGAAACCCTCTGCCAGCACCTTGTGGACGCGCTCAATAAGGGCTTAATTTCCCCTTGCTCTCTCCATACGGGGCGACGGTCTTCTTTGTAGCTAAGAAGGACAGGTCCCTTTGCCTGGTCACAGACTACTGCGCCCTAAATGAAGCGACAGTTAAGAACAAGTACCCCCTGCCGCTGATTGACAACCTGTTTGATACACTTGAAGGTGCAAAGGTCTTTAGCAAGATTGATCTCACTGCAGGGTACAACCAGGTCTGCATTGCACCAGGGGACAAGGCAAAAACTGCCTTCTGCACGCGCTACGGGTTGTTTGAGTGTTGTTTCATTAACTTTGGAATGACCAATGCTCCCTCCACCTTTGCCATGTTGATGAACAAAGCCTTTGAGGAACTGATTGGAAAGTGTGTGGTTGTGTACCTTGACAACATTATTGTCTTCAGTCAGGATCAAATCACGCACCTCCAACACCTCTGTGCTGTCCTTGACACCCTTTGGAAAAATCAGCTAAAAGCTAAACCCTCCAAATGCAAGTTTCTCAAGTTGGAGCTGTTATTCCTTGGGCACACCATCTCTGCCCAAGGGATAAAGCCCAACCCTGCCAAAATCAAGGCAATCACCAGCATGCTGCCCCCCACTGATGTGGGCCAGGTGCGGACATTCCTAGGCATGGTTGCCTACGTACGCAAGTTCATTCCCAATTGTGGGGAACTAATTGCACCTCTCACTGAGCTCCTCAATACCAAACAGTGCTTCCATTGGACCCCTGTCAGAGATTGAGCCTTTGAGACGTTGAAGCAAAGGCTCACAACAGCACCAGTACTGCAGTTCCTCAATCAAAACCAACAGTACAAACTTGAGACTGATGCCTCTGACAGGGCCATAGGGGGCGTGCTAAGGGTAGAAACTGACAATGGCATCTTCCTCCCCATGGCATACAAGTCCAGGAAGCTTACTGACTCAGAACAACGTTACCCCATTCATGATAAAGAATTGGCAGCCATTGTACACTGCGTTGAGAAGTGGCGCTGTTACCTAAAAGGTGCTACCTTCCCACCCCGCGTTCTGACGGACCACAAGTTGCTCCAGTACTTCAACACGCAGTCCCACTTGACACACTGCCAAGCAGGATGAGTTGAGTGTCTATCCCCTTACAAGTTGTGCATCAAGTACAAGCCTGGAAAGGAGCTTGTCACAGCTGACGCCCTTTCATAACTCTATGTAGCGCCCATCACTGGGTATGATGGCTTGGACCCAGATTGGCCCATGCTCTACCTCCGCCCTGAGGCAACTTGCTACAAGGGCCTTAACTCAGTCACCATCTCCAAGTTGAAGGACAACAAAATTCAGTTCACCACCAATGCTGGTAATGTCTGCTGCCGGGAAGAGACAGGTGAAAAGACGCCTTACATTCTCACCACGCAACAAGGGGACACAATATTGCACTACCACCAAACCCTGGGTCACATCAGAGGGCGTAACCTCTTTGAGATTATGAAACAGAAGGTTTGGTGGCCGTGCATGCATCAAGACATCTTGGACCTCCTTGAAACGTGCGTGTTGCGTAAAAAGAACACGTCCAAACCTGCATCCCCCAAGTCTGTCCTGGCCATCAAGGACATGGAACCCTTTGAGCAGTAGGCCCTCAACATTGTAGGACCACTCCCCAAGGACATACTGGGAAAGAAATACATCATAACTGCCATCAACTACTTCACTTGTTGGCTAGTGGCCTGGGCAACAACCAACCACACCGCCATCACCATCACCCGCTTTATTGGCAAGGAAATTGTGGCTTGCTTTGGGCAACCCAAACGTCTCATCACAGATGGCGGCCCCAAACTTGTTGGGCATGTCATGAAGTCATACTGTGCCAAGAACACACTCCAACGTATAGTTACAACCCCTTACCATCCTCAAGCCAATGGACACGTGGAACAGTTAAATGGCTCACTGGTTCAATTGATTGCCAAGCTCTCACAAGAACACCCTAACACCGCATGGACTGAACACCTGCCCACTGCTCTACTTATCCTGCAAGCAAGAATCAACAGGGGCACTGGGTTCAGCCCTAGCACCCTGGCCTTTAGAACACCCAACAGTCTGACAGGGATTGAACAGGGAAAACTACAGTCCAAGGTTCCTGACAAGCCTCCCCTAGTAATAACTCCATCCCTAGACCAATAGTGTGCCAAAGCCCAGGAAATCAAACACAAGCGGATTGCAGGAGGGACAAAGCACCTCAAAGCTAGGTACGCCGTAGGTGACCCCGTCTACACCCTCAATCCTTATTCTGCCAAGTTGAAACCCAACCACCTAGGGCCTTTCAAGATAGCTGCAGTCTATGACAATCACACTTATTAACTTGAAGATACCCAAGGAAACACTAAGAAGCTTCACCATGATAGCTTGCGCCCCTGCCGCGCCATCCCCACACAAAAGTTGTTTGTGCGGACCTTCCCAGACCTTCCGCAGACTCTGGTCTTGGTGTCTGACAACAAGCAGGGGGCAAGGGGTGTGTGTGCAACCAAGTTTCCAGCCTTGCCTGCTAATATATCTTATGATACACAGGGGGTGCTCAACAAGCCGCCCCTTGACGTGTCTAATGTTATGGATTAATCTGATGGCAATATCAAATGGCGGGTACTTCATCCCAATTAGGAGTGCTACCAATTCAACTTGCTGATCCCTGCACAAGTTATTCCTCGGCTCCAAACCTTACATGGAACTCCCCACCATGCCACCCCCTTGTGGCCTTGTGGTTTTCCCCATATAGTATATTAACCACTATATTCTACAATAAACAATACCTTGTTCTTATTATTCTGTAATTTCTATTGGACTGTTGTCTTCCCCAATTCCAAATACTGAATCCTCATTGGTTCAGTTGCAACATACTTGTTGGTCCTACCCCATCAACTACGCCAACATGCATCTTGCAGATGTGTGCCTCTACAATTTTGGTTCTGCTCTCAGGCGCTTAAAGCCTGCCACCTACAACAAACTATGCACCCAAATTAATAAGGGGCATGAGTGTTTCCCTTTCACGTCCGTCCAGGACTTATTTGATATCATCATCTTCTATGCAAGTGATAGTGATAAGTCCAGAAAGGACCCCTGCCTCCCCCCACGCCAGTCCATCTGATTTATCAAGCCAGTATATGTGACAGAAGAAGAATTTGAGCAATTGAAGCAATCAGCTCTTGCTGCCCCTTCCCAGTCAACAAACCCTGCCTCCCCAACCCCCCATCAAGCCACCTGCCTTCTAACCCTGACTCCCAAACCACCACCCATTCCCTCACCACTATCTCTGATGCCGTCCCTTTCACAGGCGCAGATGAAGGCAATGTTCATTCCGCCCATTTCCTCCCCTTCCTGTCCTTTGATTAATAAATAAATATTTTCTTTGTGACAACTTATTAAAGTCAATATCTCTCTTTCAATTCATAATTAATAACATATTATCTTTACATTATCAACATTTACCATAATTAACACAATGTTGTACATTTTAAAAATAGCTTAAAATTATTAGCATACATATTTTTCATCATCATTAATAAATTAAAGACAATAGACGTAAATATTGTATTAGAATATAGCAATTAGACGTCAACTCTTGATCTTTAGAAATTATGTTCATAATTCAATGCATTTTGATTAATAAAATTCATTGTAAACTTGGCCTTTTTCATTGTAATTTATTTAAATGGACTATGTTTATATTAGAGTGCCAATAACGCTTAGTACAAATATTGATACATAGTGAATTTTACAGCCTGTATATTTATCTATTGGTAATAATTCTGTCAACTTTTCAGTTTGATTTTGTGGGGTAAAAATAATGTAATGGATTAATAAATTACTGTTTATTGTCATTAATTGGCTGATTTTCTTTGTTGTGGCAATTGTGCATTTTCTGATATTTACGCACTAGTATCCAATTGGTTAGTTTCACATCCAATTGGATACTAGTGCGTAAATATCAGAAAATGCACAATTGCCACAGAAAAGAAAATCAGCCAATTAATGACAATAAACAGTAATTTATTAATCCATTACATCATCATTACTTTGCAAAATCTGGCTGAAAAGTTTATAGAATTATTACCAATAGGTAAATATCAGGCTGTAAAATGTACTATGTATCAATATTTGTACTAAGTGTTAATGGCACTTTAATATAAACACAGTCCATTTAAATAAATTACAATGAAAAAGGCCAAGTTTACAATGAATTTTATTAAGCAAAATGCATTGAATTATGTTTATAATTTCTAAAGATCAAGAGCTGATGTCTAATTGCTATATTCTAATGCAATATTTACGTCTATTGTCTTTAATTTATTAATGATGATGTAAAATATTTACTTGTTGAAGGTAGTACTATAAAAACCAGTTTTTTATGGAATTCAAACATAATTTCAAATATTTAAACACTTATCAACAAATTAGAGTCAGCCCTCCAAAAGGTTGTTGAAATAGAAAGAAATATCAGGGAAATAGTGACAGGAAAGCTGGGTAACAAGAGCCAGCCACTAATCCAGTCAAAAGAAGATGCTCTGGATAAATTGGGAAATATTATAGATGAAAATAACAAAGAAGCATTAATTAATCTCCAGGGAACAATTCTATCAAGTCTGAAGTTCAACAATGCGGCCTACAATTTGTGGGAGTTCTGGCAGGGGGCCAAAGAAAACAATAAGATCAAATTAATTGAAGGAACATAAATTCAAAAGGAAATCAACACCAATGAAGAGGAAACCAACCAAATGGAAACAGATGAGAATGAAACACAATCAAGAAACAGAAGCGCTTCAAGAAATATAAAAGCTTTATCAAATGAAAACCAAGAAGAAGCACAAGTAGCAAGAAATATAAGAAAAATTAGGCCTAGAAAAATTAATGAAGAGCAGCCAACGCTCATGAACTTTGCTGAAGGAGCGCCTGTGGCTGAGGGGGCCACAGGGGAAACAATTAATAAGTCTTTTTATGTTTTACTTATATTTATTTTAGTTATCACCAGGAATGGGGATGAGGTTGCAGAAGTGGCAGCTTATACTCCAAGTTGGTTTTACGGGGATTACCAGTCACTGGTGGCCCCTGTAAAAAAAAAAAACCAAAAAAAAAATAATTCAACAGAATATGAATAATTCTTCAAATATTGAAGCTAAAAATAGGGAATATTTACCACCCGCGGGGTGCTTGCCATGGTTGAGGGAAGCATATGAAATAGGATCAAGTATCAACTTCAAAGAAATGAATGAAATTTGTGGGGATATCAAACTAAACTTCAATGAATATATATACAAAAGCATTCAACAATTCCCCTTCACAAATATTGATGAATATGAAAAGAATTTAATAAAAACTGATTTTCAAATAGGAACTGAATATCTAAAAACTGAATCTTTAATGGAGTATTTGGGTCATTATTTGTTAGATTATGCCAAGGCGCCAGCTTAAGCATTTCAAAGCCTTTTAACTTCTTTGGTATCATTTAAGTCATAAACTTATGTTTTTTGAACATTAGTATAATGCTTAGTTTACTGAAGAAAAGTTTAATAGTGTAAAACATACCAATAATAGAAATAAATCTTATTTCTATTAGCTGTATTTTTTGCTAAAACCCTTTTTTCTATTTTAATAAGCCAAGAATTAAATATATGAGTTGCATGGGAGAGTAATAGCAGCCCCAAAGCTATAATTGCTATTACCCTATCTTTGGCTCATATAATTAATTTCTTAGTTATTTTTAGAAAAAAAAGTTGTTGTATTTAAAAGACTATTTACCCTATGTGAAATATAAGTTTTTGTTATGCGTCCAACTTCATGAACATGTCCTACTAATTCTTTAGTAGTATCAGCTCTCTTTGTTTCTCTGTCATCTGTGCAGAACTTTGCACAATAATTTATTTTGGAGTACTCCTTAACATCCTCAAATGTCAAAGGTGAAACATACAGCTCACCATCTTTCATTAAATATGAAAGATTAACATAAAATGCTTTGACTTCAAGCCAGCTTTTTTAGGCCTAGATTTTCTATCATAGATGTGAAAAAAGATTTTTTGGGAAACATCTGAATTATTTACAAGTGTCTCATATAGACCCTTTCTTTCTTCCTCTCTCTCAAAAACCATTTTGAGATCATTTATATTTTTTATATACATCTCATTTTCCTTTTGTTTAAATATTTTAGATAATACACCAAAATGACCATCAACAATACTTTTGCCATGACACTCAACAAATCTATTAAACTTAATTGTTCCTTTTATAATTTTAGGTACCTCTTTAAAAAGATAATATAAGAATTCATAAGATCTGAAATGATTACCATTATCAGTCCAAACTTTAATATTTTTAATATTCTTAAATTTATTATTTTTAAGCAGACTTATCAAACACTGACCTGAAAACAAAGAGTCATGAGATAAAATTTCAGATAAAAAGTCATGATACTCATATTTAATTTTCTCATTTTCTTTAAAAGCAATTGCAAATCCTAATAAAGAAATAGGTATTTTCTCATAAAAACAATTATTTGTCTCTATAGGACCCCCACCTATTTTAAAGTTTTCTTTATAGTCTATTACTATAACACATGAATTATTATCAAGATTATTTATATCACTAATATATTCTTTATTTTGATGCTTATAAAACTTTTCATGTAGGTCAATAGATTTCAAATTTTCTTTAATAGATTTAGGCAATGGCAACTTCTTTAAACTCAAATCCTTTTTCTTCATTTCTAATGACTTTTTTAAGTTGCAAATGTTACACATATCAGTTTGCTTTTTGCTTTTAATTATATTATTAGGAATAAGCTTATAAAAAGTGGAAAGTGAAATAGAAATATTGTTTTTTATTTTCATATCTTTGTAAATTTCTTTTTTTGTTTTCAATAATGAGTATTTTATTTTAGTTGAGTATTCACTCAACTCTTTTTGTAATTCTTCATAAATCAATCCAGGGGATTTTTTAGTGAATTGGCTAGTTGGAAATGAATTTTTTAATATATGTTTTAAAATATTTTTTATGTTTTCTTTCTTTACTGAATCATTTTTTCCTTTTTTATTTTTTGAATTTAATGATGCTTTTTTAGCATTTTTTATTTTTTTAGAATATGAATACTCATTTTTTGTCATTTTAAATCCACAATCCCAAAGCTCTTTCAGACTGTAGCTTGATGTAACCAATGCTCTTAGGGAAGGAAGGTGCTTGGCAGGGGACTCTGACATCAATTCCTTTAGGTTGTTAAGGAAATCATCTGTCTTAGAATTTTGTATGACAGGTAAGAAGGTACTTTTTCCAAACTCTGTTTTTAATAAGAAATGCTCAACAAAGCTGTTAAGATCACTGCCAGCAGTAAAAAGGAATGCTTGTTTAAGCATAGAGATTCTTTCTCTCTTAGTAGAAGCCCCCAGTGAGAAGAAGGGTGTCATCTGAGGTGCAAACTTGATAGGTTCCATAGTGATAGTGGTTGGGTTCCTTGGCTTGGTTCAGGCAGTTCTTGCTTGGAAATAGATGTGCAGTTATCAGAGAGGAGTAAAGGTGTAGATTGTAAAGTAAATTTCTGTAAAGTTGAGCTGTTTAAATACCATGTTAGCTGAGCTTTCGCACTACAGGCATAAATCCCCAACTGACCCCCAACTGATCTCCTTAATTTATCAATATCACCCCTGAAGTCTGATATCATTGTTTATTTACCCCTTTTTATATTCTGGTTAACTGATGATATTTCCGCAAATAGTACTTCAATCTCGCTCAAACTAGTATCATTAGAAAGCCCTTAATCTCAGCTTTTGGAATTGTGCTGCAACTTTATATTTCAATACCGATTTAGTATCTTGAAGTGGCTTTGAATGTAAGCTTATAAAATTATTATTTGAAATAAAATATGCTAATTAACTCTTAAAGTATGATATTTTAATCAATAAACTAAATTTAAAGTATAAATCATTATTTAGCTTACTTTTACTAACCAACTCAAAAACCTTTTTTAAATAAACTTAAGTTTATTATAACCTTTAACAGTTCTTAAAAATAAACTTTATATATTTTAAATCTATCAAAAAAATGTTTTTCTAATCACATATAAATATTTTCTTGTAAAATTAAATTTGTATCTTATTTTTATAGATACAATGACTAAGATCATTTTCCGTTTAGTTCAAATAAATTTTAACCTTTATAAAATTTAATTAAATAAAGCAAGATTTTGATACATTCTTTTTTATGTTTGATTTTTTTATACATATTATCTCTAGCATACAGTATAAAAATATAATTTTATTAAATAGTTGTATAAAGCTAATTTATTAATATTAAATACTTAAAATTTTGAAAAGAAAAACTTTTACTCTCTTATAAGTTCTTATTATATATTTTCTATAAAATCTAACTTAAGAATAAATTACTTATGCTAAATGAGATCACTGAAATTTCAATAAAAGTTCATTTTTAATTTTAGTTTTAGTTTTTTTTGACTTTTTACTAGATTTTTTTTTAAAAAATCCAAAATTATTTAATATTTATTAAATATGCAAAAAAGCTATCTGCCCTCTTTTTAAAAAGAGGGATTCAAAAATTATTATATTTTAAATTAAATATTTTAAAAAAGATAAGATTTTAGGCAACAATTTGATTTCCAACAAAAAGCATTATATCAGTTTTTATTGTATTTTTAGGTTGCTCTTTTTAGAATGATGTCATTTTGTACTAATCAGCTTTCAAGAAATAATGGTATATGAAATAAGATTGTTACTAGCTTTTAATACAGTTTAATTTAGCTGTAAGTAGAAAATGATTAATTTAATATAGGTTTTTATATTATAAGGATTAAATAAGATTTATTTTGATAAAATTGTTGTAATTATTTAAATTTATTGATAAGAAAATTAAAACAAAATTTTAAAGTTTTAAGTAGCACAGTTAATAGGAAACAGATTAATCTAACAAATAATGACCCATTTATGGCACTGTCAAATAAAGTTGGGGATGCAGTCCTTGTGAATAATTTTAAACCTTTATTTATTTTGTTTGCCAAGGCCTGGGGGGCTGATTCAAGTCAGGCGCCCCCAGAACCCTCTTCAAGTTCAATCAAACATCCTATATCAATAGGTTAGTTCAAACATTCAAAAAATTGTGCATGTTCTCAGAAAAGTATATCTTGCAAAGAATCCACGTCATTGTATACCTGGGAATCCTCCTCCACTGCATATTAAAAACCAACGTCAAAAAGTTGGAGGATGTACCTATTCAGATGGATATTTGCCGCGTAGCCCTCAACCGCCAGAAAACACCACAGGGATACAGGACAGTTGAGCATGTCCTCTATGACTCATTTGCATTGGCAATGCTATACAGGTACTATGTGCCCCCTGAAAAAAACCTACTAGTCAATTCACTCACCTGCCTTTCTTTTATTAAATGTTTGACAACCACCAGGGTACAGGGTGCCACCCCTCTAGCAATTGCATCCAGGGTTGTCCACCACATACAGAAGAGTATGTGGATCTGATTAGACGCATTAGCTGAAAATTTAATTTCAGGGTATAATTCCCTGGAATAATCATATTCCCTTTGCAATTAGCATCCCCCCAATAAATATTTTCCCCTTGCAAATTAATTTTTTTACTTTTTATATTTTAATACTAAAATTTTCATATTGAAATATGTACTATTAAAATTTTACTATAAAAATTTTAATATTAAAAATATTTAGTATCTAAAATTTAATATTAAAATTTTAATAATACATGTTATAATACTAAAATTTTTAATATCAAATATTTCAATATTTAATAAATCACAATTTAATAAAAAATAGTTAAATTTTGAATATTTAAACTTTAATATATAACTTTTAAGATTTATAATTATAATTTTACTTTTAATATTTTAAGATTGTTTTAAATTTTAGTAGGTAAATTATAATATTAATATATCTAAATATATTACAAGACAATAGTTATAGTTGCAACCACATCAAATAATAAAAATAAGTTAAAAATGTTTTATTTACTAGCTCGTTGAGTACAGGTTCATTTATTACATATACAAGCAACAAGAATTAAATTTATTTGCATCATGTAGCCTGCTCCACTTATATTCTAAACAAGTGATTGTTTAGAACTCAAATTACCTTTCCCTTGTAATATGATTTGATAAACATATTCAATATACTTGACCTGTGTCCTAAGTACTAATTAGTAAGCAATATGTGAAAATCATTGGCTTCTGTGTTGTGTGGCTATAGTGGCATTGAAATAACAATGATCAGATGATGACCTGCAAGGTCCAATTTGTGGCTTAGAAAAGCCAAAGTACCATCAAGGATTCACAATTATTTAAACAAACTAATTTATTTCTATCTTTTTTATTTATTTATTTATTTAGTTGTTAGTGCAAAAGCCAATAACAATATTCAGTGCATTATAATAAAAATATATCCATCTTACCTAGTATAATTAATTTTACTTACCTTTTCTATGTATTCTTATATGTCTATAATACAATCAAACATCACATTATTATATATAAAAGATAATTTTTGAGTCCCAATAAAAACAAACTAAATAAAAATAAAAACAAATAAAACCCAGAGCACCCATTTATCTGATTGGCTCAGAGGCCAGGGCTTTAGGGAGGAAGGATTCTGAGTGCTCATAGAAAGCTGCCACCACATCAGGTGGCATCGTAAATTGGCTGATCTCGAGAATGTTATAGAGATCCTCAGTGTCCTGAGGGAGGCCTTGTTTCACCTTATTATTGATCCAACCAAATACCTCCTCAATTGGATTCAGGAATGGGGAATATGGCGGGAGGAAGAGAAGTCTCATTGGACAATTGGTAAGCCAGTGGATGGAGGTGTGGCTGTTTTTGTCATTGGGGGGGACTTGGACACAACCAGATCCACTTTGTGGAGCCCAACATTATCAAGTACAACAACGTTGGTTGTGCCGCTGTAATTTATCCAAATGTACTACTTGAGGGCTCAGAGAAAATTGAGAAAGGTCCTGCTATTATGGGAACCCTTGATCATTTGGTATTGGTCCAACCCGCAAGGACCAAGAAGCGCTACCATTTAATAGGTCTGGGAACAGACAGCTGCACAATAGGCTACGCCGTCCTTGGACCCCTTCTTGACCCACCCATGCCTAGACCTGAGTGAGGAGGAAAACAACAATTTGTCAATATAGAAGAACTGGACATTCCCATTCTCCTTTAGTGCCAGATATGTCTCGGCATAAATGTGTCAATCCTTGATGATCTTTTCACTGTTCCTATTATACAGCAAAACTCCCAGTACTTTCCAGGAGAAGCCCAAATCAACCATTGTTTTGTAGACAAGGGTTTTGGAAACAGAAAGCCCAAACTCTGTGGCGAGCATTGATTAGACAGCAAGTGTGTCCAGGTGGCAATCCTTGGCTACTCACTGCTTGATTGCGTCAATGTGAATAGGCTGAAGGATTTTGGGCTGTCTTTTTGCCTTGGTGGATTTGGCAATTTGCTTGGTATTGACATACTTGGTGTTGATATTGGCAATGTATCTGGCCGTGACACCAAATCAGTACGCAATATCCCAAATCGTCATTCCCCCGTTCAAACAGTTGAGGAGAGCTTTACGCTCACTATCTGTCAACTGACGCCAGCCCTTGGCAGGTACCACAGCATCCTGGCTACCAGGCTCAACACAGGGGATGGGGACCTTTGTGTAGAAGGTGGGATCACGCTTGCTTTCAGTGGCGCCGTCAATGGTTGAATACACAATAGGCGCAGATGGTTCCTCAGTTGTGGCCAATGGCTGATAGGAGGTATCAAAAACGCGGGGGGGAAGGAAGTAGCAACTCTTGGATCAAGAGTGTGGGGCTGGGTGACAACTGGGTATATGGTGGAGGTGTAAGTAACCTCAGTGTTCCCAGTGATCCTAGTGTAGGAGACTTTTGTGGCAGGCCTTGAGAGTGGCTTCTATCTGGGATTCAGGCTGATTGATCAGGCTTGGGATGTGGGAGGTGGTTGGCTGGCGCTGACATCTTAAGAGGCCTGTGTATTGGCATGACTCCCTTCAATTTGTGTTCTGGGTCTGTTCTTGGACCCTCTGGGACGCACTTGTAGACAGGCTGCCCTGCAGGCTGGTGCAGGAGCTGGTTGGGAATGCAATTGACGGTCCATAAAATAAAATAAAAAATATATTTTAGATTAAATATGTATTTATTTGGATTTTTTGGTTTAGTTGTGAGTAGTTGTTTTCTCTTGATTTAGCCTTGAATAGTAGCAGAGTTTCTATATCTGTAATTTCAAGTGTATAATATTGTATCCCTTCCAGTTTTGGATGATTTTAAAGTTTAATTACTTTTTATGTCTAAACATGGTTGTTGAGATTGAATTTTTCATTTGATTTTAGTTGTGGTGGAGCTTCTTGATTTGGGTTGGTGTTTCCTAGTGTGCTTGCTGTACATTAAATTTGGATTCCAGTTCCTGCAATTAATTTTTGAGTTTACTAGTGGCATTCAAAAGTGATTTTAAATTTGGTTCTTGGATTTGACAATCCCACAATTTCAAAAAACATAGTAAACTTAATGAAAATGGTTGATGGATTTGAACACTTCAAATCTGATTCCAGTTAATTCATTTTGTCCATTAGAAATATGCTGTTTGACTTGAACATTGCAAAGTGTCTATGAGTTCCTGCTTTTCAAATATTCAAATAAAATACAAAGAATTTAATTTAATTAAAAAAGGCCATCCAGCAAAAATGATTAAAAATTTGTACCAAGGATTTGAAAATCCCGCATTTTTATGTTCAGGTTCTGAATTTACAGTATGGACTTTTTAAAATTTCCCCTAAATACCTACTATGATAGCTCCCTGAGATTTATCTTGGTCCCCTAAAAAACTATAATAAAAGAGTAAAAAATGACAAAACCTCAGCTCAGCATAAAAATCAACATTTTGAAATTTGATTTTAAATTTCAAAAAAAATAAAAAATTGCGGAATCATTTTCTCCTGTTGTTTGAGGAAATGCTTCAGCTAAGCTTTTCCTAGATTATTTTACTCTCATTTGCAATTCTTCTGACCTTATGCAATAGTTACCAAAGTCTGTGGTTGTCTCCCACCCGTAATTGGTTCCTGTTGGCTATGGTCTCTGTGGTTTGAGGCCTGACCTGGTCCACCTTTCCAAATGCCTTTGTGGCAAGGTGGAGCACAAGCCCCATTTGTCACAGGAACTGGATCAAAAAGGAGCACTCATTTTAATAAAATTAATTTTCTAGAAATAATTTTTTTGCTTTTCTGCTTTAATATAATTTTTATTGCTTTTTATTAGTATGAGTTTTTAAGTGAAAGTAACACTTAATGAAATGAGCCTGTTGAAATTAGGGGATGTCTTTGTTTGAAAATTGGCACGTCAACTTGTGGTCAATCTAGCATCAGACTACTGGGTTCTCTGGTTCTAGATTGACCACAAGTTGGCATGCCAATTTGTAAACAAAGACATGTCTTATTTTCAACAGGCTTATTTCAATAAGTTAAACTGGTTGCAATAACTGAGGTGTGCCTGGTCTGAGCCAAGCACAAAGACACCACATGTACACCCATTCCAATTGGCTGGTCTTTAGCACTTGTAGTTTTTAAATTCACTTTATTGTAGCACTTTGAAAATATAATATTTCTATTAGAAAAAAAATCAGAATTTATACATATTAAAGAAGCCAAATTTAACTTGTGGCATGATAAAAATCAAATATCACTGTAGTTAGATGTGAAATATATATTATAAAAGTGAAAAAATACCTACAAGTTAAACCAATATATATTATAAAATAAAAGTTATTGTGGGTCAAGTTTATTGGGAAAAATGTATTGGGTGGGGCAAACTAGTTGGTGGGCTGGATTGTGGGGGGAGAACTTGATTGGCTGAGGGGTTCAAAAAACTGGATTAGTTGGCTGGGGACTAGGGTGGCTGGAGAACCCAGTGTCAATTGTGTGCCTTGATTTGCTTGGAGAAATTGATTGTACATGTAATCATATTCAGACTCAGAGAGAACAGCAATTGGCTTGTACATCAGGGAGTTGCAAGGGGGAAGCTGTGGGTTCTTCTGTGATTAGCTTCTGCTATGAGCATTCAGGGCCATCTTTTTTTAACATGGCAGCAACCTTCTGGCAGGAAAACAGCACAGTGGGGTCATTTGCTGCACTAACCACCTGGCTGAAGGTTGCAGAGTTGTGCCTACAGATGGTGTCCCCAATGTTGAAGAAGAACACATCACCCCAGTGAAGATCAGCATGCCCAGAAGGGAAAATTGAGACACTGTGGCTGTCCTGCTTGAATTTTTTGGAGGCTACTTCAGAGCACTCCATTTGATGGCTCAGGAAGATTTGTAATTTTGAGTTGGCTGAGATCCAGATGGCTAGCAGGCCAGAGATGAATTTCCCATACCAGTAACCATTGGTGTAACTGGTTGTAGTCTGGTAAAATACAGTCCCTTTTAGGGAAGCTGCCAGGAATGCACCAATGGCAATCCCCTCTGTTTCCTTTTTTTACCCTCAGGGGTGTTCTTTTTTACCAAGGAACCATAATCTTGGACTTTTAATGACAATTTATAATAGGATATAAATATGAAATTGTCCAAAATTGAGGACAGGCAGCAGGTGATGATGGCACTCAATCACAGGGTCATAGGGCAAATCAGAGCCATTGTCCAACACATTGGCCAGCCAATTGAGTCAGAATCAGAACACTGACTAAAAGCCCATACATCCACTTCTGTGCAGTGAAGAAGGCTATGAAGATGTTGTGGAGCCCAAGTAGACAACATACCTCAGTCAATTAGAGTTACAGGTCCTGCTGGAGGGTATCAAGCATTAGAGGATAAACCTCCTTAATCTGGGAGTCATCCTGCTTCTTTGGCTTCTTGGCCAGCTTGGTACCAACTCTCTTCAAAAGGGCCTGGAACTCTCCCTTGATCACTGCCTCAGTAAATTGAAGCCAAGTGGCAATTTCTGGAAAATTTATGCCACTCTGCTTTAGGCTCATAATTTCCTCCATCACCTCATTGGTTATGATTTGATGTTTTTAGCAGGCTTCAGGAATAAGGGGACCAGGATTAGGAAGGGCTTGATCTGATTGGCCCAAGCTCTCAAGTGATGTCTGGATTTGATTAGAGGGGTCCACAGTTGTCCAGTCTCTGGAATGTGGCACAGGTATAGGTTGGGCCTGGTCTTTGGGAGCTCCATATTGGCTATTGGAAAAGCCATCTCATGGACAGGGCTGGTGATACACACAACTCACCCTCCTCACAATTTGCATTAAATTGGGTGCAAACAGGAAACACAGTGGTTGAGCTCCCTTGATCAGCAGCCTGAGCTTGGAGTAGCTCCTGGTACTTCTCCTCAATGATATCAAAGTTATCTTCACTAGTGAAGCTCATTGTAAACAAAAAGCAATAAAAATTCCATTAAAACAGAAAAGCAAAGTATTTATAGAAAATTAATTTTATTTAAATGAGTTCTCCTATTTGAGACATTCTCTCAGACATAAATGCCAAAATTTAGATGCACATACATTGAAAATAATGCTGCAGTTCCCTGAATAGATTTTGGGGGATTCACTTCTGAAATCCACTATTTTCAATTTGAGTCCCCAAAATAATCAATATTTTTAAAAAAAATGAGTTGTTTGTGTTTGAGCTCATCACCTTTATGGCTGAATCTCAATTGTTCTCTGTTTGTATCATGTTGGCCACACACTCATAATTGAATTCAATGTAAAATGCTTCAGCAAGTGACTGGATTGTGTGTGTTATATATTTGAGCTCCATATGTTTGCTATCTCATTTTCAGAATTCAGTATTTGACTTTGTTTTTGTTATATGATTGACTGTTTTTGTTTTCTGGCTATAGATAAATGGAAGCTTTATTGATTAAATTGACCTTCAACTGGTTCCAGTTGAAATTTCTTTTGTGAATGAACCTATGCATTCTAAACTGACTAATATATGTTTATCTCAACAGGTTTGAAAACTACAGTATTGCTGAGTTGGTAATTTTGATACATATTAAAAAATTCTCATTGCTCAATTCCTAAGTGTTGAGTCCTTCTAAAATCCTCAATAAACCAAAAAAACTTTTCTACTTTATTTAACAAATACCTATGCATCCAGTAGTTGGCTTTCTCTGATATATTCCTTAAAATTTGATTATGAATGTATTATAACTGAAAGATGGGTCCCATCCCAAGTTCTACTCCTCCCAGTTTTCCCAATGTTACTCATATGCCTTCTGATGTTGGCTTCTCTACATTGGAAATGGAAAATGGACCTTTGTTAACTCTCAATGGTCCAGAGTTTTATTCCCAGATACTTTTTAATCTTATCCTAGGCTATCTATTTGAGTTTACTCTGGCTAGCTTCAATAGTTCTATTAAATCTTATAATTTTCTTTGAAAATCTTATCAAACAATATTTGAAGCCATGTTGGTGGTTAACTATCAGCTCTATGTGTATTTGGGTGTTTGTCCCTCACCACTTAGACACAACTTCATACTATCCTTCAATTTCTTTCACAGCTAGGGCTGCTATTGGATGAATAAAGGATGATTTCCTAAGAGAGGATGAATGGTGACTATTTTATTTATTTACAGCTATCATGGCTGGTGTTTGCCCAACCATATTGTTAGTGTTTATCTTTAAGCATTGAAGGGCTAGTAGTAGTGTGGGGTTCCTGTCCACCAGTCCCAAAAGTGTGTCCTGGATCATAGCCAGGGATTGCTGGAAGGGATTGTCATTCTCTAGTAAAGGAAAATGAATCTAATAAATATGTATAGGGGTCAAAATGGGCTTTTATTCACTCTCAGAAGGAAGATTCCCGTAGAAACCTTCTGGTATAAGGCCTAGTGGGTCAGGGAAACAATATGGGTTTGCCAATACTTGGAGTCCTCCAACAATATCTTGAACTCCTTGTACTTGGTCTTGTACACCTGCACCTTAGTCTTGGACTTCTGCTCCTTAGACTAGGGCTTCTGCTCCTTAAACTTGGACTTCTGCACCTTAGAATTAGACTCCTGCGCTGCGCTTAGAATCCAGCTCCTTATTTCAAGCTCCAGCCCCTTAATCTTGGGCTTCAGCTCTCTGTATAGCTCTAGTGGCCTTGGTATTCCACTTGTACCATTCCAACCAAGCTCCTGCTGGCAATCTAAAAGGCTTCTAAAAACCTCTTGGCAGAAACTCAAAAGGCCTGGGAAAGACTTTGTCAAAGACCCAGAAAGACCCAGAAAGACCCTGTAACTTTCCAACTAGCTACCTTCTTATAGTGTTCTTTTCCCAACGGTTCCGCCTTCAAAATGGCTTTTTTCAAAAGCTTAAAACTATTGTTGCTCACTTTTTCCTATAATAACTAAAGCTTAAATACTTACTTTCTCAAAAGCTTAAAGTATTAATCCACTATTTCCTTGCTTATACTTTAAGCTTTTGGCTTCCAACCAATCATTTTCATCAGTAAACCTGCCAGAACTCAACCAACAAATGCAGAGCGCAGAAATAGATCTATTCTGAAGCTCTATTGGGATCCAACTAAGAAATCAATTTCCATTGCTTAAACCGCTCAAATCAACAACTCTTTGCGCACTGAAGCGTTAACCAGTCCATTATTCCAGCACCAGTCTACCCTGCATTCAACCTAAACCAATTTAAATAGTAGAATACTATTTAAATTGTTCTTTTTGGACTTCTTCAACTTTTTCCCCATATATTTACAAATATAGTAAAATCCAAGGAAAATGTCTCACCAAAACAACTTTGTATCCAGATCTCATAGTAACATACCTTCATCTATACTAGGAACTCAATAAATAAATATCTTATCCACACTTATATCCACATTACTTATTGATTTTACTAATAAAAAAAGGCAAAAAATTCCACTTTTTCCACATTTGGCAAATCAATTCAGCAAAATATTGGCTCATTTCTCTGGACCACCAGTTCTTCATCATCATCTTCTGATCCTTCAGCCAGCTCCTGTATCATGATAAGCTAATCCTGCACCATGATCTTCAACCATATCTTCCAGCTCTTCAGCTTAACCAGAAATCAGTCCATCTTAGACAACAAACAGCTCATCTTAGTCTCTAAACAGTTCATTCCAGTCTTCTAACAGCTTATCAGTCCTCTGGCTACTCCTTTATCATGACCAGCTATTCCTACAGCATGATCTCTGTGCTCTTCAAATTATACTCACTAGGAATCACCTTGGTTCCACCTGCATAAAGAACCCTTTTTGGTTCCAAACTTCAATATGAACCAACAGTCCCTCAACTAGTCTTCACTGTGATCAAACAGTCCTTCTTACTAGTCTTCTCTGCTGATTCTGTGAACCACTTTGGTTCTTTATCTCAGTCCCTGTTACCAGAACCTGTAGACCCAGGAATGAATCTACATTGAACTGGCGTTTGACTGGGCCTTTGCAAGTGGCAATCCACTTAGGCTATTCAATCATAGATCAATGTCTATGCAATGTTTTTACTCACCCAGGTGATTAAATCTGGGCTTTCAGTTGCAAAGTAACCAGCCTTAATTCCCAGAGGCCTGATCACACCAAGTTCTGCAGCTTGCTTCCCCAAGCAAACCGCCTTGGTGACACCTCTGAGCAAATCTATGCCCTCCAATGCTCACTTTGGGTTCTCCCCAAAGCTCCCATAGAAGCATTAAACAAGGACACCCTACCAGTCTGTTAGGTAGGATACTTGCTCACAGACCTCCTGTAAGCGTATCAGGGTACATTGAGCCCTCAGAGCTCTTCCCCCCCTGGCAGCCTGCGCTACCTGCCAGGGGTCCAAAACTTACAGCCCTGGTAGGTGTCCTCTACCATGCTGGCACAAACTTCTATCCTGGCAGCTCGCGTTACCTGCCAGGGTCTAAAAATTCTCCAGCCTGAGAAGCAAACACTACCCATCAGGCTGAATCACTCCCCACCCCAAGCAGACAAAGTTTCCCTGCTGAGCTATCTCATTCTTCACCCCCAAGCAGCCACAGTTCCCTGCTGGGTGAAGACCTCTAGCCCACAGCAGCCAATATCTTCTGCTGGGTGGAGACAACATCTGCCCCTAGTATTCTTTACACCTACTAGCTAGGCCTTACCTTCCCTAGTAGCCATCATTCCCTAATAGGCCTCTATCTTAAACAAACAACCAACCTTTTACTTGGCCAACATTAGCCCTGCCTGCAAACCACCAAACATGTGGACTGTCACAAGTAGTACCACATATTAGTACTGTACAAGGTTAAATATGTGCTCTGTAATGAATATATCACATGATATTGAAATACTGAGACCAACTGGGTTTTAATACAGTTGGATTTTACCACCACAAGGGTGGGAGTTTCTCTGTCTATGTCTTTTGGGTAGCTTTGAGGTGTATCTTACTGCTACTATGCAAGTATAAGGTGTGTTGTAACTTCAGCTGGTGGGTGATTGATAGCTGTTTCCACTTAACTCAAATACAACCTTAGTTATTATTAAAGACTATGCTAAGATAAGTTCTTTAGCCTAATGCGTATAATAAGTTATAAGTCATGTAAATTGATCTTTATTCAATAATTCAAGAAGAGAGTTATATAG